>CAUYLG010073794.1:0-34730 GCA_963573385.1 Cacajao melanocephalus | reverse complement strand
TAAATAATGTAAACACTACATTAACACTTCCATAAAAAAGAAGGGAAGCAAACACCTGCCAAATTAAGATGAGACCAGTATCACACTATTAATAAAACCAAACAAATTAAAAAAAAAAAAAAAAAAAATACACAGAAAACTATAAACATAGACCAATATCCCCCAATGAAAAAAAATGCAAAAAATCCTTAACAAAATATTTACAAAATAAATTTGGCAGTATATGAAATGACAGCACATCATGACTAAATTAGGAGTTTATCCTAGGAATGCAAGGTTAGTCCAGCCTGGGTGACAGAGGGTGACCCTGTCTCCAAAAAAAAAAAAAAAAAAAAAAGAAAAAAAATTGAAATTTTGAAAGTTTTAAAAAGTACCACTTACAATATTACCAAAATCAATAAAATACATGTATAAGATTTATATGTTGAAAACTACAAAGCACACATGGGAGAATCAAAGATCTAAATAAGCAGTGATATATAGTATGTGTCAAGATGTAAATTTACCCAAAATCAATCTATAAATTTGCCACAATTAAAATAAAAACTCAGCAGACTTCTTTATAAAAATCAGCAAGCTTATTTTAAAAATTCGTTTAGAAAAGTAAAGGAACTAAAATCACCAAAACAATTCTGAAAAAGAACAAATTTGGAGGCTTATATTATTGGATTTCAAAACATACTATACAGCTACATGAATAAAGACAGTATGGTAACAAAGAAAACATATCCAGAAATAGGGCCATAAAAATATGGTTAAGTGATTTTCAACAAAAGTGCCTAGGTAATTCAATGTATGGACTATCTTTCACCAAATGGTACCAAAATAATTGGACATCTATGAACAAAAAAAAAAACTTTGATACATATATAATATACAAAAAATTAATTTGAAATGGATCATAGACAATGTAAGCTCTAAAACTATAAATGTCTAGAAGAACACATAGGATAAAATCTTTGTGAACTTGGTTTTATTTGGGAAAGAAAACAAAAAGCACCACAAAGAAAAAAAAATTAGATTTCATCAAAATTTTAAAATTCTGTTTTTTTGAAAGGCATGATTTAAACATAAAAGGGACAAGCCATATAGGAAGAGAAAATATTTGAAAAATACACATCTGATAAAACACTGTAACCAGAATATATTTTGACGTCTCGGAGGTCTCTCAAAAATTAGGTTGTTTCTTATAAAACATCAAAATATATGTCTAATATGTTTAAAATACAGTCTAATTTTAAAAATGTTTTCAACTTGTTAAAAGATTTGAACATATACTTCATGAAAAAAGATATACTGATACAGTTTGCCTGTGTCCTCACCCAAATCTCATATTGAATTCCCTTGTGTTGTGGCAGGGACCTGGTGGGAGGTAACTGAGTCATGGGGGCAGGTCTTTCTTGCACTAGTGAATAAGTCTCATGAGATCTAATGGTTTTAAAAAGGGGAGTTTCTCTGATCAAACTCTCTCTTTGCCTGCTGCCATCCATGTAAGACATGACTTGCTCCTCCTTGCCTTCCACTGTGATTGTGAAGTGGAATCCCAGCCATGTGGAACTATCAACCCTCTTTTTCTTCCCAGTCTCAGGTATGTCTTTTATCAGCAGCATGTAAATGGACTAATACATATATACATATAACAAGCACATAAAAATATGCTCAAAAATCATTAATTACTAGAGAAATGCAAATTAAAAGCCAATTAGATATTCATGCATACCTACTGGGAGTGGCTAAAAAACAAAACTTTGACAATGCTAAATGCTGACATGGATGTGGAGCCACTGGAATTCTTATACACTGCTAGTGGGAATGAAAAATGGTGCAGCCACTTTGGAAAACAGTTTGGTACTTTCTTATAAAGTTAAACATATTCTGATTCTATGTGGTAGGTTAAAAAATGGCCCTCTAAAAGGATATGTCCACATCCTACTCCCCAGAACCTGTGAATATGACCTTCTTATATGGCAAAAGATATTAAGTTAAGGATCTTGAGTTAATTCTGGATTATGCCAGTGGGCCCTAAGTGCAATCACATTTATCGTCATAAGAGAGAGGTAGAGGGCCTGGGTGTGGTGGCTCATGCCTGTAATCCCAGCACTTTGGGAGGACAAGGTGGGCAGATCACTTGAGCCCAGGAGTTTGAGACCAGTCTGGGCAACATGGTAGGGCCCCATCGCTACAAAAAAAATACAAAAATTATCCCAGCATAGTGGACCATACCTGTGGTCCCAACTACTCAGGAGGTTAAGGCAGGAGGATCACTTGAGCCCAGGAGGTCAAGGCTGCAGTGAGCCATGATTATACTACTACATTCCAGCCTCAGCAACAGAGTGAGACCCTGTCTCAAGAAAAAAAAGGGGGTAGTGAGGCAGAGGGAGTTGGGGAGAGATGCACAGGGAGAAGGCCATGTGGAGACAGAGGCAGAGATTGAAGTTATTGCAGCTGCAAGCCAAGGAACATCCAAGTTTGACCACAGCTGGGAGAGAGTCATGGAACAGATTCTCCTCCTAGAGCCTCTGAAGTACTGCAGCCAAGCTGATGCCTTGATTTTGAACATCTGGCTTCCTAGAACTGTGAGAGAATACATTTCAGTCGTCTGAAGCACCAAGTAAGTTTGTGGTCATTTGTTATGGCATCTTTCAGGAACAAACACAACAGATAACTAGGAAATCTCCCTCATGCACATTTACCCAAGAGAAATAAATTCATCTATTCGAGCAAAACCTTTACATGAATGTTCTTAATGACTTTATTCATAATTGTCCCAAACTAGAAACAACCAATATGTCCATCAACTGGTAAATAAACAAATTATGATTCACTTATCCAAAGGAATACTAGAATACTATGCATCAATTAAAACAAAGCAAAACAAAAACAATGATACATGCAGCAACACGGACTCTCAAAAGCACCAAGTTAAGTAAAATAAGTCAGAATCAAAAAGCTACATGCCACATGGTCTTATTTATGTGATATTATGCAAAAGGCAAAAGTGTAGAAACAGGAGACAGATCAGTGGTCACAGAAGCAAGGGATGTGGGGAAGGAATTGATTACCAAAGAGCATGAGGAAACCTTTTAGGGTGAGTCGATGATCTGTTTTGACGCTGGTGGTTAAATGACTCTATGGGTTTATCAAAATTAATAGAACTGTATACCTACAAGGAGTACATTTTACTGTATATAAATTATGCCTCAATTAGCTTGAAAAAAATGTAAGAAATGCCAAAGCAAAAGAAATTATCCTAAAAGCATCAAGAGTGAGAAGACACAAAACTTCCAAAGAAACAGTCATTAGGCTGGTGGCTCACTTTCCACAGCAACACTGGAAGCCAGAAGACCATAGAGTAATTTAGCTTCAATATCCTGAAATAAAATTACTGCCAACCTAGCATTCAATATTCTGTGTAATCAGTCAGAGTCTGTCAGCAAAACAAAAAGAAGTCTAAATATTTTAAGAAAAAAAAGAATTAACATAGGAAATGAGGTGCTTGAAAAATCGCTGGAAGCACTGGAGGAGTGGGACTCAGATGTTGCAGGTGATAAACTCAGAAATCAGAAGCAAGAAGCTGCAGGGGAAGCCCCAGAGCTGGAGGCAGAGTGGACTGTGAAGTCTGTGCATGGAAGTCTGGTCTTGGAAGCTGCCATCACTGCTGAGGCGTCCACCGGCACTGCCAGAGGAAGGCTTACTGCCAAGTCCTTCATGCCTTCCAAATCTCAAGCAACTGGCATGCTGATGGAAGGGAAGAATTCTGAAATTAGGGGGGTGAAACTACAGCAGTAGTTAGAAAAGATTATAGCAAGTAACTTTGGAGATGAGGTCAGAATAGCCTTATGTGATTCAAAAGAAATGGAAAGGTATTGGTTAACTTCAAGACTTATTAAACCAAGTATGCAAACAAAATAGCTAGAATAACTCCGAAATAAGATAGGCATAGAGCCCATCACCCCGAAATAGATGGGAAAAATAGAAATCATAATTTGTTTAAAAAAAGAAACTAAAAAGTCATCCTAAAAGAAAGAGAAATACAAAAAATCCAGATGAAAACTATATTAAAGGTGGTAGAAATTAATCTAAATGCAGGTTGGGCATCTGTAATCTGAAAATTCAAAATCTGCAATGTTCCAAAATCCAAAACTTTTTGAACACTGATATCATGCCACAAATTCTACACCCGACCTCATGTAATGGGTTGCAGTCAAAACTTCGTTTCATGCACAAAATTATTTAAAATCTTGTAAAAAATTACATTCAGGCTATGTGTATAAGATATATATAAAACAAATGAATTTCATGTCTGGAATTGGGTTCCATCCCCCAGCATATCTCATTATGTATATGCAAATACTCCAAAATCACTTCTGGTTTCAAGTATTTTGGGTAAGGAATATTCGACTTATATGCAGTATTCATAATAAATAAGAATAAATTCGATTTTTGAATTAAAAGCTCAAGATTATCAGACTATTTTCTTTAACGTAGCTAAATATGGCTTAGAGAAGACAGAAAAAAACATGAAGTTTGAAGGTCAAACATAAAACTTAAAGTTTAGAAAAGGAAGATAAACAAGAAAATACTAAACAAAAGAATTCTGGTGAAGTTATACTGATATAAAATGGACTTTTAGACTAAAAGTATGATTAAAAACATTGAGACTTTCTACATAATCATAAAATTTTTAATCAAAAAGTAATACTAAACTTTCCTGCACTGAAATCAAAATGTAAAATATATAAAGTAAAAATTGACAATACTACAAGAAGAAACAGAAAAATTCACAATCATAGTGAGAGATTTTTATTTTTTTAACTTATTTTTATTTTTTGTTTTTTAAGACGGAGTCTCACTCTGTTGCCCTGGCTGGAGTGCAGTGGTGTGATCTCAGCTCACTGCAACCTCTGCCTCCCAGGCTCAAGTGATTCTTGTGCCTCAGCCTCCCAAGTAGATGGGATTACAGGTGTGCACCACCACATTCAGCTAATTTTTTTTTTTGTATTTTTAGTAGAGACGTGGTTTTGCCATGTTGGCCAGGCTAGTCTCAAACTCCCCACCTCAGGTGATCCGCCCACCTTGGCCTCCCAAAGTGCTGGGATTACAGGTGTGAGCCACCACACCAGGCCACCATAGTGAGATTCATTCAATTCAATTCAGTTCAATTCATAGTGAGTTTCAATTCATCCATCTCAGTGATTGATCAAGCAGACAAAAAAATTACAAAGAATATTGAAATTGTAAACAGTGTAAATGAGAAAGATCTTATGGTTATATATAGAATATTGTGTCCAACAATAGAAGGATATACATTTATTTCAAAGTATATATGAAATAGTTACAAAAACTGACTATGTGCTTGACCCCAGAGTTAGCCTCAATAAACAATAATATCATGTTATCTAGCTCTAATGCCCTCAAGTAAGAAGTTTAATAATAAAAATATACCCATTAAAAATCTATATGTCTGGAATGTTTAAAATATCTAAGTATTCATGGCTTAAAAATTATAATGAAAATTAGAAAATAGAAATATGAATAAATTGTAAAATTATTTCATATAAAAATTGTGGGGGTGCAGCTAAAGCAGTATTTAGAGGAAAATGTATAACTGTAGCTGCTAAAGGCTCAAAATGAATGACTTGAGCATTCCATTTAAGAAGACAAAAGAATAGCAGAATAAACCCAATGAAAACAGAAGAAAATATTCAAGTAAGAGCAAAACTGAAGGCACAAAACAAAGTGCAATAAAAAGAAATGTCAAAGCCAAAAGTTGGTTCTTTTTAAAAAAAAAGCCTTTTAAAATGACCATTCCCTCGCTAGCAAGATTACTCAGAACAAAATAAACAGATGGGGGAATGGAGAGAGAAAGAATGAAAAAATAATATTAAGAAGGGCTTATTACTGCAAAAGCAGCAGTGATTAAACAGATGAGAAGAGGTTAAGAAAAACTTTATGATAAATTTTGAAACTTAGATAAAAGTGGATAAATTCTAGATAAATGCAATTCATCAAAGAATTAGTAGAAAACCTGGAGAGTCTAATGACCTTTAAAGAAACTGAATTATTAGCTAAAAATCTTCCAGAAAAAAAAAAAAACACTAGGTGCAAATGATTTATCAGCAATTTCTACAAAATGTTTTAGGAACTACTCTTCCAGGTCATAGAAAAAGAAGAAACCTGTCCCTATCATTTAAAAAGATTAGCATAATCTTAATTCTAAAACTTGACAAGGATGATATGGGCAAGAAAAATCAGTCTAATCTCCTATAAAAACTGCTTAGTAAGGATAGAATTGATCATTTTGCAGTAACAAATTTCAAAATGTCAGTGGTCTTGCACAGTGGAGTTCTGGTTCTCTTCCACGTCACAGCCTGTTGCAGGACAGACAGCTCTGTTCTAGGCAGTAACACAGAATCCAGGCTGCTTCTCTCTTACGGCTATACCATCTAGAACATGTGGCTTCCAAAGTTGCCTCAAAAGGGGAAGTAAAGGCTGGAAAACCATGTGGGATGATTTTAAGGTCCATGCAGAGAAGTGACTACACTTCAGAGAAGTGTATTTCCTTTGCCTGGCCATAAAGAAGTGGTAATTAAAATAAGTTCATACGGGTGAGAGCTAATCCAATATGGCAGGTGTCCTTATAAGAAGAGATTAGGACACAGCTGTGCATGCATAGAGGAAAAACCATCTGAGAGCCAATGAGAGGAGCCTCAGAAGAAACCAAACCTGCTGATCCCGTGATCTTGGACTTCCAGCTTCTGGAACTGTGAGAAAATAAACTCCTATTGTTTCAGCTACTCTGTCTGTGGTGTTTTGTTAGGGAAGCCCTGGCAAACTAATCCAATGATCATTCCCTTAGTAGGAACTCAGCCACATGGTCCCAATCTAACTGCAAAGGAGACTGGGAGATTTGCTTTTCTTTATGTCCAGGAAAGGGAAATGGTGGGGTAAGCACATTGTGTGGTTTCTGCCACATGAACAAAGATGTAAAAGTCATAAACAAAATCTTTTATGGGCTGGGCGGAGTGGCTCATGCCTGTAATCCCAGCACTTCAGGAGGTTAAGGTGGGAGGATTGCTTGAGTCCAGTAGTTTGAGACCAGTCTGGGCAACATAGACCCTGTTTTACAAAAAAGTAGAAAAATTAACTGGGCTTGGTGGCACATGCCTGTAGTCCCAGCTACTCAGGAGGCTGAGGAGGGAGGATTGCCTAACCTCAGGATGTCAAGGCTGCAGTAAACTGTGATCACATCACTGCACTGTTGCCTGTGTGTCATAGTGTGACCCTGTCTCAAAAAAAAAAAAAAAAGATATATCTTATGAACTCATTAGAAATAGATCCAGTAGAAAAACGAGCAAAAACATAAATAGGCATTTGCTAAGAGAGAAAGCAAAATGGCCCTTAACTGTATGAAAAGCTGTGGCTCCCAGATGATACTCCAAGTGTGGCCTGCTTAGACCACAGTGGCATCCTTTGGGGCATGCTTTTAATAAGGAAAATGAAGAGGAAAATCTTACAGAGATACCATCTCATACTTACCAGACTGGTAAAATGTAAAAGTTTGTCAGTATCAAGAGATGATGAAATGAGAGCCAACAGAAACTCTTGTCCTCCCTTGGGGTAGAGTGGTGTTGGAAATAGATGCTGGGTGCCACAAAGAAAAATTAGACTGAGACAAAGGATCTTTTAGCAATGCAAGTTTTACTTCCTGGACTGCAGGAAGGGTATCCTCACTAGCCATCATGCCACGAGAGTACAATTAACAAAGGAACACACACAAATTTATCCCTTACACATTTGAGGTTGTCCTTACTACTGTGTCTGATTTCCATTGGCTGGAGCCAGACCTCACAATTTAAACTAAAACCTGATCGGCTAATAACTTAAAACTTTTCTAAACAGGTAAAAGCAATGAAGAGCTGGGACATGCCTGTGAGCATGTCCAGCACAGATATTTTGGTTAAAGTACAAGAACATAGAATGTACTACATGCTTGTAAGCATGGCATGTCTAACGGCTACATAGGATAGGACTTAACAAAGTTATTAGCATACTCATTCTTTAACAAGAAAGGAAACTTTAAAAAGGAACTTTTCTACTTCCCACAAGTGGGAACTGGTGTAATCATTTTGGTAAACAGTTTTGCCTGTTCATTGTAAGATTTAATACATGGTCACCTTATGACTCAACAATTCTACTTCTCAGTGTAAACCTAGGTACATAGAGCAGTGCTTAGCAAACTCTAATGTGCATACAATTTTGCTAGTATGCAAATTCTAATTCAGTAGATCTGGGATAGGACCCTGAAAAATCTGCATTTGATTTCAAAGCCACTGTTCTGAGGGCTACATTTGGAGTAGAAACCTGGTATTTCATAAATCCATATTCACAGCAACCTTCATTATAGCCCAAACCCCAAATTTCTACCAGCAGTAGACTGGGCAAATAAATTGCAGCATATTCATACACTGGAATATTATTTAGAAGTGAGAATGAATGAACTACAACCACTCACATTAAAAATAGATGAATCCAACAAATACATTATTGAGCAAAAGAAGCAAGGCACAGAAGAAAATATACAGTATGACTCCATTCTATAAAGTTCAAAACTCGGGCAGCGCTAAATAATGTGCAGGCACATCTCATTTCAGTGTGCTCCACTTTATTGTGCTTCACAAATGTTCCACTGTTTATGACAAAGGTTTCTGGCAGCCCTGTGTCAAACGAGTCCATCAGCATCGTTTTTCGGACAGCACGTGCCCACGTTGTGTCTTGGTGTTATATTCTGATAATTGTCACAATATTTCAAACTTTTCGTCGTTATATCTGTTATGGTGATCTGTGATCAATAATCTTTAATGTCACTATTGTAATTGTTTTGTGGTGCCACAAACTGTGCCCATATAAGATGGCAAACTTCAACAATGAATGTTGTATGTATTCTGCCTCCTCCACCGAATGGCTGGTCCCTCACCTCTCTCCTTTTCCTCGGGTTCCCTATTCCCTGAGACACAAAAATATTGAAATTAGGTCAATTGGCCAGGAGCAGTGGCTCACACCTGTAATCCTAGCACTTTGGGAGGCCAAAGTGGGTGGATCACCTGAGGTCAGGAGTTCAGGACCAGCCTGGCCAATATGTGAAAACGCCATCTCTACTAAAAACACAAAAATTAGCTGGGCATAGTGGCACACTCCTGTAATCCCAGCTACTTGGGAGCCTAAGACAGGAGAATCACTTGAACCCAGGAGGTGGAGGTTGTAGTGAGCTGAGACCATGCCACTGCACTTCAGCCTAGGCAACAGAGTGAGACTCCATCTCAAAAAAAAAAAAAAAAAAGAAAGAAAGAAAAGAGAAATTAGATCAATTAGTAACCCTAAATGTTAAGCCAGTTAATAATCTAAGTGTCCAAGTGAAAGGAGGAGCTGCACATCTCCCATTTTAAGTCAAAAGCTAGAAATGATTAAGCTTAGTGAGAAAGGCATGTTGAAAACTGAGGCCAATAACCAGGTCTCTTGCATCAAACAGTTATGAATGCAAAGGGAAAATTCTTGAAGGAAATGAAAAGGGCTACTCCAGTGAACCTACTAATGTAATGGAAAGAAAGCTAAATGTAGCATGATTCACAATAGCATGGAATCAACCTAGGTATCCATCAATGGTAGGTTGGATAAAGAAAATGTGGTTCATACATTCCATGGAATACCATGAGATCAAAAAAGAAAAAAAAAGTCATGTCCTTCGCAGCAACATGAATATAGCTGGAGGTTATTATCATAAATGAACAAAAGAGAAAATCAAAATCAAATACTACATGTTCTCATTTATAAGTGGGAGCTAGCTGAATATTGCTTATGCAGGAACATAAAGATGGAACCAGTGGACACCGAGGACTCCAAGAGGGAGGAGAGAGGGACAGGGGTAAAGGCTGAAAAACTCCCTCTCAAGTACTATGCTCACTACCTGGGTAGTGGGTCAGTTGTACCCCAAACCTCAGCATCATGCAATATACCCTTGTAACAAAACCTGTACATTTAACCTCTGAGTCTATAGTACAAGTTGGGGGGGAAAAAAAAAGCAAAACAGACTTATTGCTGGTATGGAGAAAGCTTGAGTGATCTGGATAGATTACCAAATCAGCCACAACATTCCCTTAAGCCAAAGCCTAATCCAGAGCAAAGCCCTAGCCCTCTTCAATTCTATAATGACTGAAAGAGGTCAGGAAACTGCAGAAAAAAAGTTTGGAGCTAGCAGAGGTTGGTTTATGAGGTTAAAGGAAAGAAGATGTCTTCATAACCTAAAAGTGCAAGGTGAAGCAGCAAGTGCTGATGGAGAAGATGCAGTAAGTTACCCGAAAGATCTAGTTTCATAATTGACGAGGGCAGCTCCACTAAACAACAGATTTTCAATGTAGAGGAAACAGTCTTCTATTAGAAGAAGATGCCATCTAGGCCTTTCCTAGCTGGAGAAGAGAAGTAAATTCCTGGCTTCAAAGCATCAAAGGACATGCTGACTCTCATTTTAGAGGCTAAGTAGCTGGTGACTTTAAGTTGAAGCCAATGCAATGACCATTCTGAAAACCTAAGGGTTCATAAGAACTATGCAGAATCTACTCTGCCTTTGTTCTATAAATGAGACAAGAAAGCCTGGATGACAGCACCTCTGCTTACAGCATGGTTTACTGAATATTTTAAGCATACTGTTGAGACCTACTGCTCAGGAAAAAAAGATTCTTTTAAAATATTACTGCTCATTGACAATGTACCTGGTCACCCAAGAGCTCTGATGAACATGTACAAAATTAGTGTTGTCTTCATGCCTGCTAACACATCCGTTCTGCAGCCCATGAACCTAAAAGTAATTTTGATGTTCAAGTCTTACTATTTAAGAAACACATTTTGGCTGGGTACAGAGGCTCACACCTATAATTCTAGCACTTTGGGAGGTCGAGGTGTGTGGATTATGAGGTCAGGAGTTCAAGACCAGCCTGGCCAAGATGGCGAAATCCTGTCTCTACTAAAAATACAGAAAAAAATTAGCCAGGCGTGGTAGCAGTTACCTGTAGTCCCAGCTACTCAGGAGGCTGAGGCAGGAGAATTGCTTGAACCCGGGGTGTGGAGGTTGCAGTGAGCCAAGATCATATCACTGTACTCCAGGCTGGGCAACAGAGTGAGATGTCTCAAAAAAAAATACAGTTCATAAAGTTATAGCAACCATAAATAGTGACTGGCAAAGTGAATTGAAAACTCTCTGGAAAGGATTCACCATTCTAGATGCCATTTCAACATTTGAGATTCATGGTAGGAGGTCAAAATATCAACATTAACAGGAGCTTGGAAGAACCTGAATCCAACCTGATGCTGAGGTGTCTAAGATCTCAGTGGAGAAAGTAACAGCAGATGCAATAGAAATAGCAAGAGAGCTAGAATTAGAAGTGGAGCCTGAAGATGTGACTGAGTTGCTGCCATCCATGATAAAACGTGAACAGATGAGGAGATGCTTCTTACAGATGAGCAAAGTAAATGGTTTCTTGAGATGGGATCTACTCCTGGTGAAGATGCTGTGAACGTTGTTGAAATAACGACAAAGAATTTAAAACATTGCTTAAACTTAATTGATAAAGCAGAGGCAGGGTTTGAGAGAACTGACTGCAGTTTTAAAAGAAGTTCCTCTGTTGGTAAAAAGCTATCAAACAGCATCACATGCTGTAGGGACATCTTTCATGAAAGGAAGAGTCATTTGATGCAGCATACTTAATTGCTGTCATATTGTAAGAAATTGCTGCTGGGCACGGTGGCCCGCCCCTGTCATCCCAGTGCTTTGAGTGGCCAATATGGGAGGAATGCTTGAGCCCAGGAGTTTGAGACCAGCCTGGGAAACATAGCAAGACACCATCTATACAAAATTTTTTTTAAAGTTAGCTGAGCACAGTGGCATGTGCCTGTAGTCTCAGATACTCACAGGCTCAGTTGGGAGAATCACTTGAGCCTGGGAGTTCAAGGCTGTAGTGAGCTATGATTGTACCTTTGCACTCCAGCCTGGGTGACAGAGTGATACTCTGTCTTTAAAAAAATAAAAAAGCAATTGCTACAGCCACCTTAATCCTTAGAAACAGCCACCCTGATGAGTGAGCAGCCATCAACATCAAAGTGAGACCTTCTGCCAGCAAAATGACTGACTTGCTAATAATCAGATGATTGTTAACATTTGTTAGCAAAAAAGTATTTTTAAATTAAGATATGTACATTGTTTTTTAGATATAATGCTATTATTGCACATTCAATAGATTCCAATATCGTGTAAACATAGCTTATATGCAATGGGAAATGAAACATTTTGTGTGATTCACTTTAATGTGATATTCACTTTATTGTGGTAATCTGGAACAAAACCCACAATACCTCTGAGGCAGGCCTATATTGTTTAGAAATATCTACATACCTTGTAAAACTTTTTTTAAAAAGAGAGAGAGAGAAGGAAATGCTTAATGTGAAGCTCAAGATAGAAGTTACCTCTGGTGGAGAGAAAGAGGAAGGTGAAAGGGAATAAATACACAGAGGCCTTTTGAGGTGCTGGTAATGCTCTATTTCTCAAGCTGACTGACGAATACGTGGGTGTTTTATTATTGCTCTTTAAGCAGTATATATACATTGCACTCTTTTGAATAAAAAAGTAACAGGAAGCCTTTTTGTATTTAAGTCCCAAGTGACTAGTAAAATAAAGCTAGTGGGTTATAAAAAGTCTAAATTTTGAGAATCAAGGAGTACTTGCACCTCTGAAATAAAGCACGCACGTATCTCAGTTTGCAAGTCATGCCATATTGGACACCCAGCAAATAAGATCCAGGGCATACTCTCTCTTTCCATCTAAGACTACCAGCAACAGACAAGGAGACAGGAGGGGTCAGGACTGCAGAGTAAGTGCAGAAAGCTAACTGCCCCATACAGCAGCCCCGTCCATGTGTGGACATGGGCAGAGTGGGCCAGTGTGGAAGGTGGGGGTGGGTAACTCCCTGGAGCAGCAAGAGAGAAGAGAAAAGGAACAGGGGGAAGGGGCTGGAGACCCATCATCTCCCACCTCATCAGTTTGGGAAGCTCTCTGGAAAAGCCCACTTTTCCTTCTGAAATCTCATCAAGCCTTTCTTCTCTTAGCTTCAAAAGAGTGCCCCACCTGCTGGCTGTGGGAGCCACAGACAGGCAGCTTTTAACTTGAGACACTCAAGGTTCTGCAGTCTGGGGCACAGATCCCCCAATTCCAGACCCTGTCCCTCCCAGACAGGTGTGGCACCTGGGCCAGACTTCTCCCACTTCCATGCTGGGAGCTCCTTTTTTTGCAGCAGCAGCTCTGCTTGCAACTTCCACCCCATGCAAAAGTGATGATGAGATTGGATTTTAACTAAGAGTTATAAATACATCCTGGTGTGCTATTAATGTCAATAATATTAGTGCAATTATTTCCAGACTAGTCAGATTCAATGAAAGCAAGAGTAAACAAGCCTGGAGCAGCCACCAGGTGAGTGCGGTGGGGGCTGCACAGCTGGCTGGCTGCTGAGGATGACGCTTTGCCTTCCTGGCAATCTCTTGAGCAGGGGAAGCCATGGTGTGTGGCTGTAGCTCTGCCAGTGCCTGCTCCCACACCCACAGGTCCTGATGCCTTTAAGTAACTGAGCAAGGCAGCCATCTCCATTCATAGCAACAACTGTGCCATGTATGAAAAGGGTGAAAGCCTGAGCATTAAATGCTACTCACAGGTGAGACGCCTGCAAACCCAGAGCCGAGACAGAGTCTGCCTTCACAGACTCGCCTTCCTGAAGTCCTTGGAATGCTGGCATTCCCTCTAGCACTTCTCCCAGCTGTGTAATTATCCATTTGCATGTCTATCATCCCACTGGATTCTGAATTCCCTGAGGGCATGGATGAGGAATCCCTACTGCCCAGGACAGTGTGCAGTGCAGAACAAGGCTCAGCAAATGTTGAGTTGTGAAATCTGGGAGGCTCTCTCCTGGCTGTTTAGGAAGGCAGGTAATTTAGAGGCTAAGAATACAGGACTGGAGTCAGCTGGGCATGGAATTAAAGGCCCTTTCTTCTACTTATTGGCTGTCCAACTTTGGGTAAGTTACTTGATATAGTTTGGCTGTGTGCCCATTCAAATCTCATCTTGAATTGTAGTTCCCATAATCCCCATGTGTCATGGGAGGGATCCGGTGGGAAGTAATTGAATCATGGGGGCCATTACCTCCATGCTGTTCTTGTGATAGTAAGTTCTCACAAGATCTGATGGTTTGTTTTTTTTCTTTTTCTTTTCTTTTTTTTTTTTTTTTTGAGACAGAGTCTCTCTCTGTCACCAGGCACCAGGCTGGAGTGCAGTGGTGTGATCTCAGCTCACTGCAACCTCCACCTCCTGGGTTCAAACAATTCTCCTGCCTCAGCCTCTCAAGTAGCTGGGACCACAGGTACGTGCCACCACGCCCAGCTAATTTTTGTATTTTTTAGTAGAGATGGGGTTTCACCATGGTCTCAATTTCTTGACCTCATGATCCGCCCGCCTCGGCCCCTCAAAGTGCTGAGATTACAGGCGTGAGCCACCGCACCCGGACGATCTGATGGTTTTATAAGAGGCTTTCCCCCTGCTTTGCTCTGGACTTCTCCTTGATGCCATCATGTGAAGAAGGATGTGTTTGCTTCCCCCTCTGCCATGATTGTAAGTTTCCTGAGGCCTCCCCAAGCATGCTGAACTGTGAGTCAATTAAACCTCTTTCCTTTATAAATTATCCAGTCTTAGGAATGTCTTTATTAGCAGCATGAGAACAGACTAATACATTACTCAACCATTCTGTGCCTTGCTTTCCTCATCTGTAAAACAGAAATAATCATCATTTTTGCTTTATAGGGTTGTGGTGAGGATTACCAGAAGGGATGAATGTCAATGAAAGTACCATGGTGCCAGGCACATATAGGTGCTTAATAAGCATATTGCTATCATTTTTATGATTTTAATGAGTACATTATCTGTGATTACTAGAGACACAGCATGGTAGAGTTCATAGCCAGATTTCCTGGGTTAAATTCCTGGCTCAGTCCCTTTCGAGTTGTGTGGCCTTGGGTGACCTTGGATGACTGGGCTAGGATAGGGTGAGGCAAGTGAGTCACCTAGGATATAAAATGTAAGGTGGCTCCTCACCTGCAGCCCCCTCATCCTGTCCCTATTGAACAAGCCCTTTGCCTCTCTATGCCACGTCGTAAGTGATAAATAAATGTTAGTTTCTTCTATGGATAAAATGGGTTTCCCTGGAACAACTGTCTATGTAGCGTTCTCTTCCACTGTTGTAGAAGAAGAGCAAAGCTGAGCCCATGAGCAAACGCAGCAGGAGTAAACAGTTAAGGGTGTCCAGTGATGGGGAAACAGAGGTGACCCTGCCCATTTCCAATCAACTGCATTTTCCTAGAGTCTGCTTGAGTGGATTTCTGTATCTTGCAAACTAAAACACTCTCTGACTAAGCAGTGATAGAAAGCACCAGAAAGGAAGCTGGGAATCACGTCCAGGTGTCCTTGCAGGCCATGCTAAGGATGTTTAGTCTTGGCTTTTGCTGGCTACTCCATTTCTAATATGGTTCTTACTTGGGAAATCACACGGACAACGACCCCCTTGAATGCTCACTGCCCAGGCAACTTGCTCCCGTGTGTGCATACCCAGCTTCCTCTTTCCTCCTGGCTACAGAAGCAAAGAAGAGGAGAGGGTCATGGAGGGTGCTCCTATGCAGAAAACGTAAAACATTTGGCACGGGCTTCTCACCCATCAGAAAGAGATGGTGTCCACTTTATTCTTAAAAAGGATAAAGTGTTCTTCCCAGCAGCTACTGACCTGGGACTTTAAACACATTTGCATGGAACATTCCCTCTGGCACCATCCTGGTGAATGTCTCTGGCTCTCCCGCTCTCTATAAAGGTCTGTATATCTTTTCCCTGGGCCTTTCCAGCTGAATTTTAAAGAGGGTTTTAGAGAGTGTGTCATGACAAGGGTTCTTCAGAGTCTTCTAAATCATAATGCACAGAACCGAAAGAGTGTTATTTCTTTTCCTAAGAATGATTTGCCCACTCTGATTTAGTGATTCGCCCACCCCAGCCACAGTCTAAGAAACTTTGCAAAAAAATGAGAAACTTCCCATCCTCAACTTTTCCTCCCCAAGAAATCCCTCTCAATCTCCTCTCTCTTTTACTCTCCCCTCCCTCTTCCCTCTCCCACCTCTTTCCATCATAAAATAATAAAACGGACTGAAGCGCATCTAAATCCCTCGCAGTTGCTGGAGAGCGGGCCAGCCAGATATATTTACTACTAAATGGATGCAAATTCACTTGCTGCTGATTTTCAAAGAAACGAGCCGTCCCTGCCACAATATTGCTTTTCTCATCACCAAATCGGGCCTTTGCTTTGTAATTTGGCGAAGCTGTCAAAACAATCAGATCTGGGAGGCGGGATGGTGTCTGCATTTCGCCATCCCAAGAGATCGATCTCAGTGGTAACTCCAGGCAGCTCCACTCAGAAATGTGCTCCATGGGGGAGGCCATCAAGGGAGTTTTTGGAAGGTGTCATGGAAAGAGATGTGTCAGCTGGGCATGGAGCACTAGGCAGAGCCAAGGTCAGGATGGGCTAGACTTCCAGGTTTCTCAGCTGCAAAAGCAGCCCCAGGGAGATGTGGTTCTGGACCACGCAAAGGGCTGAAGAAAGAAAGGCGTCGACACATATTCTTGCTCAAACCTGCGCTCTTCCCTAGGACTTCACAATCCACTGGGCCACAGCAGCCAGTCCATGGACTCCAGATCTAGAACCCATGCTGGGTAGAAAACCCTTCAACTGCTTGGGCAAGTCACTGGATCTATCTGAGCCTGAGTGGAGTTTTCATTTGCAGAAGAAAGTTCATGAATCTGCCCCCATTCGCCTCTCAGTCTCTAGCTGTAGGACTTCTGAGGTGAAGGGCGAGTTGGCAGAGTATCATAGTGGGGCTGTTCCAGAAAGGGATGTCAGTCCTCCTCAAGTTGGTTACGAGTGAGGATTCTTTGGGTTACAATGATAGAAAATCAAGTCTAACTCAAGGTAGTTTGCTTCAAGCCACCAGAAAGCTGAGAGTATTGGCTTTCTAATTGCCACTATAACAAATTACCACAAAGTGAGTGGATTAAAACAACATAAATGTATTATTTTACAGCTCTGGAGGGCAGAAATCCAGAGATTGGTTTTCCCCTTGGCTAAAACCAAGATGGCAGCAAGGCTGAATTCCTTCTGGAAGATGTAGGGAAGAATTCATTCCTTGTCTTTTAGCTTCTGAGAATGCCTGTGAGAGGGGTGCTCACAGTAACTTTGACCCTGACTTCCATTGTCACATTCCCTCCCTGATTCTAACCGTCTGCTTCCCCTTGTGATAACACTGAGCCTACTCAGATAATCTGAGGTAATCCCCCCATCTCAAAATTCTTAATCATATATATGCAATACCCCTTTTGTCATGTAAGCTAGCATATTCACAGATTCTAGAGTTGAGGATGTGGATGTCTTTGGGGACCTGGAGACCATTATTCTTTCCTTTTTTTTTTGAGATGGAGTCTTGCTCTATTGCCAGGCTGGAGTGCAGTGGCACAATCTTGGCTCACTGCAACTTCCACCTTCCGGGTTCAAGTGATTCTCCTGCCTCAGCCTCCCAAGTAACTGGGACTACAGGCACGTGCCACCACGCCCAGCTAATTTTTGTATTTTTAGTAGAGACGGGGTTTCACCATATTGACTAGGATAGTCTCAATCTCTTGACCTCATGATCTGCCCGCCTCAACCCCCCAAAGTGCTGGGACTACAGGTGCGCACCACCACACTGGTCCAGGGGCCATTATTCTTTCTACTAACTTTGTGAAGTAGCCTTCAGATACTACTGAAGACCTAGCACAAGGAAGAGGGTGCTGGCAGCTCAGACAGTACCATCAGGGTCTTTCTTTCATCTCTACCTCCTCAGTCTGCTTCCTTCACGTTAGTTGTTTTCTCAAGGCCATTTCAAATAGCCTTCCCCCTGCTAGCCAAGAAAAATGCTGCCTAGCCCTAAATTATGGTATTTGAGATTAGTAGATATTAATAGTTTGGGAAAAAATAATCTTTCCCCCTCTCCTATCTTTCCCTCTGCCCTGGTCCAGACACTAGTCTCTTTGTAGATCCCTTGAATTAACTAAGGCTTCTTGGGGTGCTTGGGGAGAAGGGCACTGAAGAGAAATACAAATCTTTGAGACACCTAGGTTGGGGGTTCATCAACCTAATTTGTAGATTAATCAGCATGTACCCATTTAGTAATTCAAGCTGGTGATGCCAAACACGTCAGCTACAAAGTCCTCTAGCAGCAAGCCTGGTCATTATTCAGTCTCTTACAGGTCAGGCCAACCACCCAGAGCATGTGCAGGAATCCCAGCCCTGCTCAGCCCAGAGCATTGACATTTGTGGTTAAGAAGGGCCCCGTGGAAGCCACACATCCATCCCCCTTGGTTTCGCCATGTGTCTCTGTAACCTGGAGAGAAAAGGCCCCTCCCTCCCAGGGTGGGATGATAATTAAGAGTCATTTCAGTCCTGCTGGGCTCCAGTTACAATTACAGGGTTCTGGATCAATTAGTACTCACATTTGCAAGGAGAAGATGGTGAAATTTATAATGTAGGTCCCCATTTAGAGCTATAGCTAGGGTGACCCTACATCCAGGTGTGCTAGGGACAGTCCTGGTTTGCACCTGGATTATTCAAAGTTCTGCCCTTCACTCTCAAAGGGGTCCCTGTTGAAATGATCAGTGTTATGGTTACCCTAATGTGAGCAGAAGTAGAAAAGAGTTTCACTTACCCCTGAGCCAGGTGGGGGATCCAAGGCAGCAGCTGGGGAAGACCCCCAGATCACACAGGTGCCCCTCTTCCTTGTGCCAGCTGTAAAGTCAAAGAATAAACAAATCCTTCCCATTGCAGGGAGCTGAGGAGCCTGTGATGTGGCTTCTAGTAGCTGTCCCCAGACTCCACACTGTACCTTCTGGGTCTGTGGAGGCCTATTCACTGTCATGCGTTCATGCAGATCTCTGGGGTGAGTGCTCTGTAGCTGTAGGAAAATAACTTACAACTTTTCACTGAATTTATTTATATGAATGCCTATACCTTTTTATCAATGCATAAATGTTGTCATTACCCAACTTGTATGTGTATGTGTAGACTCTTAGTTTTCTTTTTTATTGTTAGTTTGACTTTCCTTGATACCTCTCCTCTGTCCTCCACCCATAACCACTAGAATTTCATGCTAATATCCTAGTAGGGGTCCATCCATATTTTTCCTCATGATCATATCCTGTATAAATATATACACACACTACATGTAGTATATGTGTATGTATGTAATTTTTATATATACTCACATGCATTCACTTATACACATACATGCACTTACACATGTATAGCCAGGCTTGTGTCACTATTTGTTTTGCTGAATTATATTCAGTTTCTTACATTTTGTTTTCCTCACTCAACACCTTGAGGAACTTCCTCTAAGTCCTCCAGAATTGCTCGTTGTTTTCAATAGTGTATAATGTCACCTGGTATAAATGTGCTATAATGTATGCATCCAGACCTCAAGTGTGAATACTCACTTTGTTTCCATGGGAGAAATTTCCCACATTCACCAAATATAAATGTGTCACACTTTTGCCTAATGCTCCTGACTCATATCCGATTCAACAACCTTTAAGGACACGTGTTGATTTGAAGAATATAATCAGCTGCTATTACTTCCAAGATGTCACACTGACCCGCCATCAAACTGTCGGCACAGCTTGGTGCCCTTGTTCCCCACACAGAGTCACAATCAGCCTTTTGTATTCTCTGGTGTTTGTTGTCTGATTGCAATTCTGAATTTGGGTGACAGTCAAAGACTGGGTGCCTAATCAGGAAGCATCTCAATGTATTAGAAAGGAGCCAGTCTTTGGGATGGACAAACCTGGGTTCAAATTCTGGTACCACCACTTATAAGTTGGGAGATTTGGATAAATATTCACCTTCCCCCAACCCCAATTTTCTTTGCCTTTCAGATAGAAATCATGATACCCACCACATAGAGCATTAAATGAGATTATGGGTGCACAGGGCCTGGTCCCAGGGGGCCCACTGCCCAGGTGACTTTTCCTAGCCCCAAATTATAAATCATGTTGGACTTGAAGGAGAAAAGTTCAAATTGATCAATAAGGGATGTCAGGGGCAAACAGTCCAAGTCAGATAAGCAAACAGAAACAGGTTGTTTCTGGAATAATTGGGTGCCCTGTCTTTGTTTGCAGAGCAGCGTGTACACCACGGTTGTTTAAGGCAGCTTATTGATGGTAATGTCCATATCACTGGTGAGCCACAGCAGGAGAGGGGTGTGGCTGTGGGAGGGGTCCAGTAAGCAGGGAGCTGATGGAGGTTTAGGATTAGGACCTGAGGAAGGGATGCTAGGGTAAGGATGCAGGAGGTACCAGCGGCCTGAACCCTCCTGCACTCTGGCCACAGATTTAATGTGGCAGGAGCAGGTGGGTGGGCATTCCTCCACTTGGCAGCAGAGATCACTTCCTGTCCTCTCCCCACACCATACATCACACTTTCCAACTCCACCCCACTCAACCCCCTCAAGAAGAAGAAAGAGGAAATGAGCTCCACAACATAGGTCTGTTATGGACTGAATGTGTGTGTCCCTCCAAAATTTAGACATTGAAGCCCTAACATCCCAGTGGGATGATGGTATTTAGATGTGGGGACTTTGGGAGGAGATTAGGGTTAGATGAAGTCACAGGGTAGGGCCATTAATCCCCTATGATGGGATTAATGGTTTTATAAGAAGAGGAAGAAAAAGACTAGAGAGCACAAGTGCGCTCTCACTCTCTCTCACTCCCTCCTTGCCATGGGAGGACACAGCAAGAAGGTGGCCATCTGCAAGCCAGGAAGGGAGACCTCACCAGGAACCACATCAGCTGTCACCTTGATCTCGGACTTCCAGCTTCTAGAATTGTAAGAGATAAACGTCTATGCCATTCTGTTATGGAAGCCAGAGCTGACTGAGACTGCAGCCCTGCCTTTCCTTTCTAGGGTACTAGGAACAAAAACCCAGAGTGCTGTCAACATATCTGATACCCAAAATGGAGTCCTGTGGCCAACAGGAGCCACGTGCCTCATCTCTTGCCATGTTCTGGTAGAGGGGATGTAGCTGTGGCCAAGGCAAGTGGAGAAGTGTCTGGGATGCTCACAGGCAGGGCTTGGGGAGGAGCCCTCTTGTGGACAACTTACCCAGGACTCTGAGATATTCCTCAGCATCCCCCCTCCTTGGTGCTAGGCATGGTGTCTTGCACACAGTGGGAGCTTTACATATATTTGGTGAGACATTTGGTACTAGGCATGGTGTCTTGCACACAATAGGAGCTTTATATGTATTTGGTGAGACACTGATTAGAAATAATAGATGGTGAATACGTGCAGATGTGGAGAGAGACTGGGAACCAGCAGCTGCCTGGATTGGAGGAAAGGGTGAGTTCCCGCCCCAGTCCCGCCCTGTCCACGGCTATGAATTACTCTGCGGTGGGGAGGGGGATTCCTTCATTAAAATTTCCAAAAAGGGAGTCACATTAATAGCCAGGCACACTGTTCTTTTCCCTCAAGGTAAGAAGATTTATTGCCCAAACTTACATTTTATCGCGCACAACCGAATAAAAATGATCGATTTCCCTGCCCGCCTTACAGCATCCTTCCACAGTTATTAAAGTCTCTAAAAATGTTTTCTTTAAAAAAAAAAAGGTTAAAAGAAAGAGAGGTGGAGAGAGTGCAAACCAAGAAGAAGCTGGGAAATGCTGCCTAGCTGAGGGCTATCCATCTTGTCAGCTGCGGACCACATAACCTTGATGTCACTATATTTTCTGCTCGTATCCAAATTTACAATTTGCCAGCCAAGGAGATGGAAATGCCAGACCTCCCCCTTGGAGGTGGATGCTGGAAGGTTCTTAAAGAGTCCAAGAGAGAGAGGAGTGTCCTAGCTCTGAAAACTCCAAAAAGACACTGAACCTGCCGCTGAGCTTTTAGCAATTTTCCCTGAGTTGGAAAAAACCAGCCTCCAAGGTCAAGAAGATGGATTTCAACTCCAGGGCCACAAACATATCCAGAAAGAACCCCTTTGTTCATTGAAGAATAAGCAGGTTTCCATTTTGGAGGGCCAGAAATGTAGCTGTGCAAGTTAGGAAATGGGAGAGTTGGGCTGTGCAGCAAACAAGGTGTAAACCAGAGTGAAAGAGACGTGTTTAACCTACAGGAAAGAGCAAGCCGCACGCCAGCCCTGCAGAGCTCCCCCTTGCATACAAACACACAAATGGGTAATTATACATCATTCGTCTGTTTTTTTCTAGTGGGTCCCCAAGAACCTCTGGTTTGCCATTTTGGTAATTTAATTTTACTAAGTGCCAAGTAATACAATTGTATATCACCCCATTTGTGAATTCCTTCAGGACAAGATTCTTTCTCCCCTACACACACACACACACACACACACACACACACACACACACACACACACGGTGCTTTCTGTAGGGCTCTATTTAGATCTATTTACTTGAGAATGGTAAAACTGTGCTTTAAAATTCCATAATTCGGCTGGGCACAGTGGCTCGCGCCTGTAATCCCAGCACTTTGGGAGGCAGAGGCGGGCAGATCACCTGAGGTAAGGAGTTTGGGAGGTGGAGGCGGGCGAATTACCTGAGGTCAGGAGTTCAAGAGCAGACTGACCAATATGGTGAAATCCCATCTCTACTAAAAACACAACATTTGCTGGGAGTGGTGGCACATGCCTGTAATCCCAGCTACTTGGGAGGCTGAGACAGGAGAATTGCTTGAACCCAGGAGGCAGAGGTTGCAGTGAGCTGAGATCGTACCACTGCACCCTAGCCTGGGTCTGGGCAAAAAGAGCGAAACTGTCTCAAAAAAAAAAATTCCATAATTCACAATTTGTTACCAGGTCAATCTGGTCTCTTTCTAAATTAGTGCTCATTAGTCAGGTCTTCCTGAACTTGTTTCCTAGTGAATCTGGACATCTGTCCTTTGCTCACACTTTGTTTATACTCACACTTCCACTCTGACTTCTGGAAGGTTCTCCACATTGTAGATGGGGCCCTGAGGCCCTGCAGCATAGTCAGAGGGTTGCAGCCTCCCGGGAAGGCCCCCCCGCATCACTCTAAGTTTTCCGCGCTTGTGAGAACCTTGTATCCTTCTGGGAGTGCTTTCCTGGCATGGCCTGGAAGACAGCCATGAATCTGTCTCGGGCCATTTGACTCAAGCTCCCAATGCCAACCCTAACAGACGCTTCCATCAGGCCTGACGCATCAACGATCTATAAGCCATTAACCAGTGATATCAGACTTCCCAGCCTCAGCCTCCTCTGTGAGAACGAATACAGAGGAGAAGGGGGAAGGAGGGAGGAGAGAAGAGGTACAGAGAGAGAGAAGATGTGGGAATGCCAGGTCCTCCATTTCCTATAAGGATAAGTGATTGATGATTGATGATGATGATAAGACAGCAGCTAACAATGACGGAGCTCACTGTGTTTCAAGTACTCTTCTAAGTGCACTGCATATGATAGCTCATCTAATCCTCGCAACAACCCAAAGAGATACACTCTTATACTCACTTTGCAAGTGGAGTGGGGGAAACTGAGGCAGAGACTGCTTCAGAGACGTTCTGAGGTTCCAATGCAGGTGGGTGGCAGAGCTGGGGATTTAGCCCACTTGCTGGGCTCCAAAATCTGTGCTCTCAGCCATGCTATGTATTGCCTCTCACCATGGCCAGGAAGTCAAAGTCAAAAGAGATGGAGCGAGTTCAGCTCAAAGCAGGCAAGAGTCCTAGTTCCCTGTGGATGGTGGCTACACTGTGGGGACTGGCTCGCAGCTCACCAGGCAAAGGAGAGCGGCTTTCCCAGAGATTCCCTGCTCAGGCCACAGAGACAAAAATCTTCTATTCCTTCTAGAAATAATAGTGTCTAAGCTGCTTCCTCAGTCAGCACCCCTCAGACCATTTGTCACTTCAGGTCCACAATCTTGGAGGTGGTTCTTAATGGCCACAGTCTCAGCTGCAGCTCCCCTCACCCTGGCCAAATAAAGGGGACAGATCTTTCAAGACTCCTCATGTGCCAAGAACCCCTTCTCACATAGGAGAGATGGGATGGGATGGGATGGGATGAAATGGGATGGGATGGGATGGGATGGGATGGGATGGGATGAGGCAGAACAAGATGGAATGGGTGCTAGGGGAGGAGATAGAAGGGAGGACAGAGTGACATGGGACAGGGTGGGAGGAGAGGAAAGGGAAGAAAAGGCACGCAATGGGATGAGATTGGAGGGTAAAAAGGGAACGGGTTGGAAAGGGACAGAAAAGGGATAATATGTGATGAGTTGAGAAGGTAAAAGGTGGGCACTGTCTCTTTAAACTATCCATACACTCCCATTACCCCTTTATCCTGGAAAATTATAGGCAGTCATTAAAACAGAAACATTGCTGCAGCCCCAACACCTCCCATGTGGCACAATACATGGCCCACTAACTGGCCAGGATTGAAAAGATTCCCTGATAGGTATAGGAGCTCCCACACCCTTGCAGGCTGCCTCTAGAGGCCTCTTCCCAAGCTTTCCCCACGAGCCTTGGGCTCCAACCTACCTGGACCCACCTCTCCTTTAAGGCCAAGTCAATCCTCACCTCTTCCGAGAAGCGTTCTTGGACTACATCCTTCCTTTCTCTCACTTCCAGCTCTGTTTAGCATTTGTCACCCAATTTAACACTTGCTTCTGTACAATGCTGTATTGATCTTTAATCTTGTAATCCAGATCTATAGCATATAGCCTGTGCTTCTGACCGGTGGCAACCCTGAATGAATTTAATTCCTACAGCGTTTAAGAAGCAGACTCACAGAACTGTGGAGCATTAACCCTCAAGTTACAAACATGGAGACAGGCTCAGAGAAGTCAAGGGACGTGCCTGACACCTCATGGCTGGTGAGCCAGAGAGCTGGGGCACCCAGAGCTCGGCATCCCAGCTCCCTCCACTATAGTGTGGGAAGCTTCCTGCCTTAGTTGAGGTTTTCCTAAAAACAGGCCCCCCAACAAGGATGGGAGTTCCGATGGTTTATCTGGGATGTGGTCGCAGGAAGCACTGTGTGGAAGGGGAGAAGTAAGAGGAAGGGGAAAGCCAATTACAGACGTACCAAGGAGCAGGTTTCCCTTGTCTGTAATGGGGGCCCAACCCCTCCAGGATTCTGAGAGGCTGTAGAACTCATCAGGAAGCTAGGCCATTTCTCTAGGAGTCCCTGTCCCTCAGGGCTGAGAGCCCTACTTAGGGAATTCACTCCCAGCACTTCTAGCCTGCCCTGCAGGGCTGAGCCCCCTTCCACGACCAAAGAACCCCTAAAAGCACAGAGCCGTGGTTGCTGGGGTGCAGAGCCTTTGTGTGTGCATGAACTGTCCACCACAGCTGGGGTATCCTCTGGGTGGGTTGAGGAAGGAAGGGCAGGCCCCACAGGGGATGCCACATTTGGGAAACACTTGCTCATCCATGGGAGTAGACCTGGGGGCCCCAACTTCCTTTCATGTCTGTGTCTGCTTCTCTTTTTGGTAGGAACAAATCTCTGCTTCAAGGTATCAGATGGAAGGAGGGTGCCCCCCACCCTGTCTCCACCCCAGGGACTTTGATGGCGATAAGGAAAGTGCACTGTCTGATGACATGTGGCAGGTGATATTTGGGGGTGCCACCCATTCCAGCTGTCTTCTCCACATGTGCAAGAAAAGGCCTCCTGACATAGTAGCCTGGCTTCTTCTGTGGGCCTCTTCTCGCTGGGCACCTCCCATTTGCAGAGCGCCAAGTGAGGAACCATGTGGGTGTCGGGACAGACAGGAGGATAAAGCAGACCCCTCCTAGGCCCCATGTTCCTCAGGGAGGGCAGATGGGAGCCTGGGAGCTGGCCAGCCCAGCAGGTATGATGGGCTCTGTGCATAGGGATCTCATAGGGGGCCCAAGAGTGCCCAGCACAGGTGGCCATAAAGAGGAAATATGAGCAGGAGTCATCTGGTATGTGACACAATTCCTGACATGCTTTCCCCAGGCAGGGTACGCCCTGAGTTTACAAGGCAAATGCACTTATCACTTCTGCCTCCTGTCGCAGGAGCCCTCAGCCTGGAAATCCAGGCCTCTTCATGTGGCTTGCTTCCCCAAAAGGTGCCCTGTGTGTAGCCCCTGCTCCTCCCTGCACACACATGCATGCCTGAGCATGCACAAAGGCATGTGCACACAGACATATGCACATATGCTGGCACACACGGAAAGCACCTGAATAAAAGACAGCCAGCCCAAATCCCAGCCGCCCCTCTGCCTCTGCCTCTGCCTACTCTGAGTCCTGGGATGAGTCATGTCCCTCACGGGGCCTCATTTCTCTCCTCTGTGTCGTGATTATTCTAAAGAACCCCCAGGGATGCTCAGCTCCCCGTCCAGAGCAGTTACAGCCCCATGACGGGCAGCAGAGGCATCTGTTGGCTCTCTCCCCCAAGGAGGCATAGTCCACCTTTGGGCACCACCTGCCATGCTGGTAGCCCAGGCCTGCCAGGAGAAAGAAGCAGGTGCCTGGGTGGTCGGTGGCATCCTGCTTTGCCCTTTGTGCAGCACAGATGAAGACCTCAGATTAGGTTGATCTGATCCAGCATGGGAAGAATGTCAAACACCCCCTCATTGAAATGACACATGAGCCGGCAAGCCAACCCTTTCTCCCTTCAACTCTGCTTGTATCAGCAGAGAGGGTCGTGTTTCTGGTGGCTTTGGGATGGTGCCTGGGAAGCTGGGAGGGGCAGTTCCCCAGATCCCCCTCTGCCCATGTCACTGTGGGGAACAGTCTCAGGAACTGGGAGGCAAGCTCTTTGCAGAAGGGATTTTTAGCAGGGCCCTGTTCCCCACACTCCCCTGACAGTAGGCTTAAACCAAAGGGCTCCTAGGAAACAGACCCTCATAGCCAGCCACTGGCCTATGAAGACAGAGCTCAGATGCCCAGGTAAGTGGAGGACTCTTCTAGGGAGATAGCAGTGAACTGAGCCCCCGAGAGCCCACCAGTGTGGACCAGGACAGCCCACTAAGGGGACATACCCTCCCACAGGGGGCCATTGCTCTGCATTTGCAGGATTTGATTTTTGTTTGCTGGGATTATGGAGCCTGCATATAGTTCCTGATTTTTGCAAAGCACATCTCAGACTTCTCACCTGTTAGCACTCCCCAGCATCACGGCCAAGTGGATGATTATCACCACACCTTAGGTGGGGAAACTGAGGCTTCGGGAGTAGGAGACACTGAGTTAAGGCCATGCAGTGAGTGATCAGCTGCCCTTTGCTGCCTACATATATTCCTCACCAAGTTCTCTGAGGCCATACTGCTTCCTGGAGTCCTGGGGGCGCATTCATTGCTTTTGCCAAGGTGGGTTGTGGCAAGCAGGTCACCGGGAATAGGAGACAGAGGTTTTCAAAGAGCATATGAAGGAAAGAATAAAGGGGTGGGGGAGGGCACATGATTCAAAATCCCCTCTGCAGCAAGCTCTTGTAACTGCATGTCCAGTGGCCCCCCTTCCTTGCACCTTCCCTTTTTACATCAACATTCAATCATCTTTTCCCATTCACTTCATCTCTTCCATTTTTATCTTACGCTGCCCGTGAAAATTGGTGTGAAATAAAAAGGCAACTCTGCCTACAGATGTAATCAATTGATTTGGCAGGTAGCCTACAGACACCTAGGAAGAGGACAGCCAATTTTCAGTGGACATCCTCCCCTGCTTCTTTTTCTTTCTCTACTTCCTCCCTTCCGGGCTCTCCGTCCCACTCCTTTTATTTTTCTGTCTCCTTCCTTTTGGCCTTCCTTTGATCTTCTTATTATTTTCTGCTTTGTATTTAATGGAATTAGACCAGCCTATGAATTTCCCCCCATTCTTTCTTTCTTCTTATTTTAAATAACAGACAGCAGAGGGGAAGGTGTCTGTCTTGCCCGGGTTTCTATCTCTGCAGGAGGCCTGGAGAGCTCAGTATTCCCAGGGGCCTTGTCAATCTTCCTGGGGGGGTGGGGCCACGCTCAACATCTTGAAGGATCCCAACTTCCGGCCACAGATAGAAGATGGGTCTATAAAACAAATCCTAGAGTAGAATGGCTCTTCATCATCCAGGAGAGGAGAAAATGTTCTATGCAGGAGAATTATTTATTTTCATTCATTAATTCACTTATTAAGCATTGCTATTGGCCAGGCATTGGGGATATAGAAATGAACAAAGCCATCAAAGATCTTGCCCAAGTACATTGCCTGGCACATAGTAGGTGCTTAATAAGTGCTGGCCACTTTTGGCTATCATTCTTCTGGAAGTATCTATGATAGTGCAAGATATTTACTCATGTCCAATAAATGTTAGTTTCCTCCCTTCTAGAGATACTATCTCTGTATGTTTTCTGTTTATTGGTCTTGGTTATTGCTTTAATACAAAAACAATAGAGGAGTGAAATTAAAATGTTCACTCTGGCCTAGTCTAGATTAGAAGATAGTCATTAGACACAAATAAACGTGTAATTAAAAATTGCGATAACTGGGATAAAGAAAAAGCACAGGGTGATACAGGAGGACTGAATTTAGAAAGGGGTGGGGGAGGAATCTGGAGCCTGCATCTTAAAGAAGCATCATGTAACCCAGTGGCTCTCAAAGTGGCGTTCTCTCAGCCACAGAAGCAGCAGCATTAGGAACTTATTAGAAATCTACATTTTTGGGCTGCCTCAGAACTACTGAATCGGAAACTCTGGGTACCAACCTTTCTAGGTAACTCCAGTACTCCCCAAAATGTGAGAACTGCTCATGGAAGCTGAGACTGGAAGGAGGAGTTGGAGTTAGCCAAGTGGTGGGAAGAAAGAAGGCTTTCCAGGTGGAGAAGACAGCATGACCCAGAGGCAGGAAAGACCACCAGGGCTGGGGTATAGGGAGGCAGTATGAGAATCAGACCCTTCAGTACCTTAGAACGACTGGAAAGATTGTGCATTTTTTCCTAAGTCCACCAGGATCCCCTAAGGCAGGGGTCCCAGTCTGTGGCCTGTTAGGAACCAGGCCATATAGCACGAGATGAGTGGTGGGTGAGTGAGCGTTACCACCTAAGCTCTGTCTCCTGTTAGGTCAGCAACGGTATTAGATTCTCACAGGAGGCTGGGCATGGTGGCTCAGACCTGTAATCCCAGCACTTTAGAAGGCCGAGGCAGGTGGATCACTTGAGGTCAGGAGTTTAAGACCAGCCAGGCCAACATGGCAAAACCCTGTCTCTGCTATAAATACAAAAATTAGCTGGGCATAGTGGCAGGTGCCTGTAATCCCAGCTACTTGGGAAACTGAGGCACAAGAATTGCTTGAACCTGGGAGGTGGAGATTAGATTGAGCTGAGATTGCACCACTGCACTACAGCCTAGGTGACAGAGAGAGACGCTGTCTCAAAAAAAAGATTCTCATAGGAGCACAAACCCTATTATGAACTGTGCACTCAAGGGTTCTAGGTTGGGTACTCTTTGTAAGAATCTAATGCCTGATTATCTGAGACGGAATAGTGTCATCCTGAAACCACCCCACCCCATCCCACCCATGGAAAAATTGTCTTCCATGAAACCAGTCTCTGGTGCCAAAAACGTTGAGGCCCCCTGCCCTAAGGGGTTCTAAGCACAGAAATGAAGCCATAGGATGTTGATGTCATAGAATCCCATCACCACCTACAGCTGGCTCCCAGCTGCTCCTGGCCACATGTGCCCCATTGGAAGGGCCCCTTCTTGGCCCCTGAGAAAATGGCACTCTTGGGTGGTGTGAGAGGTCCTAGTAGAAGGTTCTTGCTTTTCATTCCATGCCTTTTGAGACCTGATGGGATTTTCTGTCATCATATTTTATTTATTTTTACCTCTTTTCAAATATCAATAAGCGGCATCAAAACAGTGGGATCATCGGCTATTTTTGTTTCTGCTCCACAAGTTCCTGAATTTTATGAAATAAAAACTAACAAAATTTTATAAAGCCAATATTTATCAAATATTTTTATAAGTCGGGTTTTTTGGAGACTTCTCTCTTCATTCATTCAACAAATTTTTTTGAGCACCTGCTGTGCCCTGGGCAAGTGCAGTCGTGAGGATAGAAACGGAGACCAGCATTCTGCCTCCACGGAGAGTCTGTGCTCATGGCAGGAGTCAGACCAAAAAAGTCCAAGAGCAAAATACATCTCAGAGTTTGCCTAGGAAGGGGAGTGAGGCATGCCATGTTGGGCTGGTCAGGGAAAGCCTGAGAAGGTAGTGGCTGGGCACAGCCTTGGGGAGAGGAGCCAACTGGGGGATGGGCAGGTGGGTAAGGGTGAGAGGCTCATGAGAGCAGGGACAGCAAGCTCCAGGGTGCTGAACAAGAGCAGGAAAGGAGGTGTGGCTTAGTGGGAGGAGGAGGAGAGGACAGGGAGGAGTGGGGAGGAGCCTCATGGGCCGCCAGGTGGATTTTGGCTTTTACACCAAGTGGCACAGGAACCTATAGGCAGGGCAGTGGGAATTCTGACATTATGAAAGGGCCATTGGGCTGCTTGCTGAGAACAGCTTGTGAGAGGGGCAGGGCAAGGAGGAGAGAAGGGAGCCGGTAAGAGGACCTCCTGCTACGATCCAGGTGGGAGCAGATGGGAGCCTGGGCTGGAGCAGCGGAGGGTGGGATACGGTCAGACACTGGATGGCCTCTGAACTGAGTGCCAACAGGATCTGCTGCTGGGCCAGATAAGGGATGAGAGAGGAGGTTTGTGGATGATCTGAGTGATGAAAAGATAGCACTGCCACTCATGAGTCTGAGGAAGGCTAAGGGAGAGGCTGGCGTTTCTAGGGGAAGGAGTTGCTGGTTAATTCAGTGTTGGGTATGTGAAATTTGAGATGCCATTGTGTTGCTTTGGATGTCCCAAGAGGCAGATGCCAAGACAGGACTGGATACTTACTGGGGGGAAAGGCTGTGAAGGACAAAGGGGAAGAAGCAGAAGCTGGCAGACTGCCATGCAGGCCTGGCCCCCGTGAAACAAGAGGAGGATGGAAGGAGGCCTGGGAGAAAGAGCTTCCAATCACAGCACAGCTCCCAGAGCGTTCATTCAGGCTGATGAGAGGTCCTTGAGCCAAAGCCCCCCGTGGGGTATCCAACATCCCACAAGTGTGGGCCTGCCCTGGCACCGCCCCCTCTAACCCCATCCCACCTGCTCAGCTATTGGCTGGGAGAAGCCCACATCAGGTGTGGCATCAGCACACCACAGGGGTGGGCCCACTGGGGCAGCAGTGAGGTGTCAGTCACCGTGGTCCCCTTAACAGGAGGTGCGAGTGGAGCAATTTTACAGCCGCCACAGGCTATTAGACACGGAAGTGGAGATATCTAGTATGCAGTTTAGATATATGAGTCTGGAGTTCAATGCAAGTTTCAAGGAAGAGATAAAAATTTAAGTGTCTTCAGCTTATAAATGGTATTTAAAGGCACGAGAATGAATGAGTGTGTGTACAGCTGGCGGGGACAAGCGCTCCAAGGACTGAGTCCTGAGGCACGTTTGCATTAGAGGAGTCAGCAACAGTGGCCAGGGAGGTGGGAGGGAAACCAGGAGTCTGTGCGGTCCTGGAAGTCAAGTCAAGGAAATGCTTTGTGGAGGAGGGAGCACTTCCTTTCAGAAAACCGCCCGTCATGCTGGTGAGCATCCTTACTGGCCAGGCAGTTTGCTAAGGACCTCGTGTGCAGCACCGCACTCCACGGCTCTTCTCCCCCGTTGTGGCTGCTGTGGTGTGATGCCCGGATGCCCTCTCAGGGCCAACACAGCCATTCCCCAGTTGCTGGGAGTGTTGGCTGCTGATGCTGAAGGTCATACCCCCTCCCCGGGGACAGCCTGTACCCAGCAACAGGTTGACACAGCCTCCCTGCCACATTTGGGACACCTCAAATGGACCATCTGGCTTACAAGCTCTTAGTGGGACCAGCTGAAGACTCCAATGTAGCTACAGAGTCAGGCAGATTCCTCCATCAGAGTAAAGAACCACTGACTGCATGGGGCCGGGGGTATGGGGTGCTACTTGTTATGTCTTATCTTAAAGAATCTGTTGGATGCCTTGGTGAGAAACAGAAACTCACAGACTCTCTGGCCAGTCCACTATAAGCTGTGACCCACTTCACCCCCTCCTGACACTCCCAGCTTCCCCACCACTCTTCCTCTTTTCTATTGCACTTACCACCTACCAACCTATGATTTCATTGCCTTATTTTTTGGTCTACTGTTGATTATTCATCTTTCTTCCTTCCTAGAATGTCAGCTCTAGGAGGGCAGGAATATTTATCCGTTTTATCCACTGATGTATCCCGAGTGCCTAGAATGCTGCTTACTGCATAGCAGATGCCAATATATATGCACAAAATGAGTTCCTGATGAGCTGACCTTCAAGATCTCACAGCCCAACTGTCCTATTTTTGCTGAATCCCACCATCCCACATGAACAGAATGAACCAGACCTCCAAACCCACAGAGGCAGCTAGGACCTACCATGGTTAGGATGCAGCCTCCTCACCTGCAAGGTGAGATGCCGGGGATGGTTCATTCACAACATGGTCACAGGGAGCCACCTCGAAGCCTTCCTGTAATGCTGTCAATGAGGCTGACCCTATGGATGTAATCAACAGTCCAATGTGAGTCTGAGGCCCTGTTTCAGAGGTATCCACAGCACCTAAGGGGTGCCAGGAAGGGGGTTCTTTGAGAACAGCACACACTGAACTCCTACAGGAGAAGACAGACCCGTTTTAGACCGACAGCTGCTCTGGAGTAGGGAACTTATTGTGAGATTCCTGTGCTAGAAAAAAGAGGCTCAGTCATTCCTCCTGATAAGTAGGCACGGCTTTTGATGGGAAGCCCTGCCTTTGCTATTTCCTAGCCACGTGACCTCGGCCAAGTCAAAAAATATCCTGGAACCTCATCATCTGTCATTACCTGTCAGATGGGAAATGAGTAAGATTATGTGTCTGAAAATGTTTCATAAATTCCAAGGCAGTGGTTCCCAGACTTTGAGATTTCATGGATGAGGAACGTTTCCAGTCATCTGGAGCTGACATAAGGATTCCAACTTTCTATTTTGCCACCTAAGGACGTTGAAACACAAGCAAGCAATGATGCGGTGGCTTGCCCATCATCACTATTCTGTATCAAAGGCAGAATACACTTTATGCTAAAAATGGAAGAAGGCCAGCAATCTGAACAAAAGATCGTCCTTGCAGCTTGAGAAAAAGAGGTGAACTTAAAGGCAAAACTCACTGGCTTGTCCTTGATTTTCTCATGTTGCCAGAAACAAGGGGTTTTTCTCTGGGAACATGGTGAAATGATGAAATGAGAAGGCTGGGATGGCACACCCAGGTAAACAAGAGAAGCTGCCCGCAATGGAGGTGGACGCAGAGCTTCAGGCCCCCAGGGGCTGGGGGGGTCAAGGTCTCCACCCACCTGACACCCATTTGAAGCATGCTGGGGCACAAAGGTACTGAAGGTGGGAAACTTTCTGTAGGGTTCCCTGTGGAGGACAGAGTAAAGAGCTTCTCTCCACAGAAGTGGGCTGGGAGCCAGGGCCTGGTTAGCAGAAAGACAACATTCATGCGATCAATCCTGAGTGCCGAGCACTGTGTGAAGGGCTTCCTGAAGGTTATAGGAAGGAACGATTATCATTTGTTTTGCAGCTTGGGAAACTGAGGCACACAGAGGTTTCCATTGCTTCCCCAAATCTCACAGCTAGTCAGTGGCAGAGCCGGGGCCCTAATTCAGCCAGCCTGGTTGCAGAGAAGTGTGTTGAACCACTCACTCCAAGGCATGACCTCCAGAGTGACGGATGGGATACTCTGCTCATGCAAAGAGGCAAATTTCTAGCAGAATCCACCCTGATCCTGACACTCATGGGCTGTCATGTCGGGCCCCAGGCAGCAAAGCGACTATGAGTTTCCCACTGGAGTGGGTTGGACAGTGACCTCCATGAAGGTGTGTCCAAGTCCCAAATCCCTGGAATCTGTAAAGGGGACCCTATCGACCTTATTAGGGAAAGGGCTTTTGCAGAGGTAATTGAGATCTTGAGATGAAGCCTGGGCGCGATGGCTTAGGCCTGTAATACCAGCACTTTGGGAGGCTGAGACGGGCGGATTATTTGAGTCTACGAGTTCGAGACCAGCCTGGGCAACATGGCGAAACCCCATCTCTACAAAGAATACAATTAGCCGTGGTGGTATGTGCCTGTGGTCCCAGCTCCTCAGGAGGCTGAGGTGGGAGGATCGCTTGAACCCAGGAGGCAGAGGCTGCAGTGAGCCGAGATCACACCACTGCACTCCAGCCTGGGCAACAGAGCCAGAGTCTATCTCCACCCACTTCCCCCTACCACCACCAAAAAAAAGGCCGGGTATAGTGGCTCACACCTGTAATCCCAGCACTTTGGGAGGCCCAGGTGGGCAGATCACGAGGTCAGGAGATCGAGACCATCCAGGCCAACATGGTGAAACCCCATCTCTATTAAAAATACAAAAATTAGCTGGGCATGGTGACGTGTGCCTGTAATCCCAGCTACTTGGGAGGCTGAGGCAGGAGAATCGCTTGAACTAGTGAGTTAGGGTTGCAGTGAACTGAGATTGCACTG
>CAUYLG010073792.1:0-22270 GCA_963573385.1 Cacajao melanocephalus | reverse complement strand
TAAAGAAAAACAAAGACTGAAACATAAGACTAGATTATAAAACTCACTGATTAAAATACAAAAGGAGTAAAGTTTGTCACCTTAGATTAGGCAATGATTCTTAGATATGAAACCAAAGATGATATAAGAGATTGATATGTTGGATTTCATCCAAACTAAAAACCTTTGTGCTTCAAAGAAGACCATAAAAAAATGAAAAGGAAACTCACAGAATGAGAGAAAATATTTGCAAATGATATATCTGATTAGGGTTGTATATCCAGAATATATAGATAACTTTTACAATTCAATAATAAAAAGAAATCCAAATTAAAAAATAGGCAAAATATTTTTATGGACATTTCTCCAAAGAAGATATACAAACATGCAAAAAGGATATGAAAATATACTATTAGAGAAATGTAAATCAAAATGACAATGACATACTAATGAACAGGATGGCTATAATACAAAAGACAGACAATAAGAAGTATGGGTAAGGATGTGGAAAAAGTGGAACCCTCATTCATTGCTGCTCAGAAAGTAGTATGTTGTAACTACTTTTAGAAAAGAGTTTGGCAGTTCCTCAAAATGCTAAACATAATTACCATATGACTCAGCAATTTCACTTCTATCGATCTACCCAAGAAAAATGAAAACACGTATCTATACACAAATTTGTACATTAACATTCATAGCAGCATATTCTTAATAGCCAAAAAGTAGAAACAGCTCAAATGTCCATCAACCATCAACTGATAAATGCATAAGCAAAAGGTGGTGTTTCTATACAGTGGAATATTATTTAGCAATGACAAAGAATGAAATACTGATACATTCTAAATTCAGTTTCTTATACTAAGTGAAAGGAGAAAATAACAAAAATACATGTATTGTATGATCTCATTCATATTAATTGTCCAGAATAGGCAAACATATAGAGACAGAAAGTAGATGAGTAGTTGTCTAGGGCTGGAGGGAGTATGGAAAGTATCTGCTCACGGATGCAAAGTTTCTTTCTGAATGATGAAAATGTTGTAAAGTCATATTATAGTGATAGTCACACAACTGTAAAAATGTAATAAAAACAATAAATTATACACTTTAAGCAGGTGAACTTTATTGTACATAAGTTATATCAATAAAGCTGTTAAAAAACAAGGTCAGCATGACAGAGCTAAGGAAAGAATAGAAGGAGAGGTAGGTGGGGCCAGATCTGTAGGGACACTATGCCATAGTAAGGATTTAAAATTTATTCAGAAATTTTGAAAGCCACTAGAGTATTTTAAGAGGAAGAATGATGTGATATGATTTATGTTTTTTTTTTAAAGATTACTCTAGTAGTGGAAAAGAGACAAAAGGGAGATAAACTGGAAGAAGAGAAAGCAATATGAAAGCTTTTGAAGTAGTTGGGGTGGGTTATGCCCAACTAAGACGGTAGCTGTGCGGGTGATGAGAAGTGTTGGGTTCAAGACATATCTTGATGAAATTGCTGTGGATTGAGTGTAGGCTGTGAGAAAGGGGAACCAAGGATCTTGGGTCATATCAAAAGGGTGATAGGCCAATAACTGAAATGGGGAAGTCTAGAAGGGAAGTAGGTTTGGTAGAGGTAGCAGCATGTAGAGGTTTTTTAAAACCATGCTACCTTTAACAAACTCATCAGACATCCAGGTTGAGAGGTCAAGTAGCTAATTGCATGTAGACATCTGGAGTGAAGGAGTGAGACCAAGGCTGGGGATACAAATTTTGGAGTTACTCAGCCTAGAACTGAATCCAGGGGAAAGTGTGGATAGACGAGAAGAGTCAAGTCCTAAGCAGTGGATCACTCCAACATTTAGAGGTCAAGGACAGAAGAGGAATCAACAAAGAAACCAGAAAATAATGGCTGATGTAGTAAGAGGAAAATCAATGGAATTACGGCAGCCAAGTGAAGAAAATGTTTCAAGAAAAAAGTCAAACCACATGGTTGAGAGGTCAAATAAGATAAGGATCGAGACTTGACTACAGGACTTGACAGAAACAGAGAGAATGCTTCATGGTATGTAAATTAAACTCGAAATTAAAGTTGCTGCTACTTTTAAGCTCCTGGTTTTATGGGTTATTATATAACAGCAGTTTTATGATAAAGCTATGCAATAATAAGCTATTATACTTTTTCATTTTTACTTATATTATATGCATTACTTAGTCATACAAAACTTCTCTGGATTTTCCAAATTTCTAATAAAACCTGTGAAATAGGCTCAAAAAGGAAACAGTAATTATAAACATGTATACATGTTAATATTCAAGGATAATTATTTTTTGAAATATTAATCCTTCTATTTTCAAATCTTTTTGTGTTATGAATGAAAGATTCATGTCCAGCTCAAATCCCTAGTAAAATCTTTCGAAAAGATGTACTGGTCAGCTGGGTGCAGTGGCTCATGCCTGTAATCCCAGCACTTTGGGAGGCTGAAGTGGGTGGATCACTTGAGCCCAGGAGTTCAAGACCAGCCTTGCTAACATGGTAAAACTCCATCTCTACTAAAAATACCAAAATTAGCCGGGTGTGGTGGAGCATGCTGTAATCCCAGCTACTCAGGAAGCTGAGGCAAGAGAATTGCTTGAATCCAGGAGGCGGAGGCTGCAGTGAGATTGCCCCACTGCACTCCAGCCTGGGGTGACAAAGGCTCTGTCTCAAAAAAAGAAAAAAGGTCCTGGTGTCAAGATTGATGAATAAAATCCCCTGATGCAGCATTTTCTAGGCCTTTCAGAAAAAATTAGTTGGTTCTGTATGTATCTAGGAAACAGAAACTCAAATGCCTTTTTAGTCTGGAAATAAATTTTTAAGATTATTCATTTCATTTCCTTCACTTTGGACTTAAGAAAACCAATGAGATAAGACATATTTAGTGCAACACTGAAATAAATCTTTTCATTCCTACTGCAATGTTTACTGCCTTTTACCATGTGACTGCACACAACGTGTAAAGTCAATTGATAGAATTTGTGATGTTGAGTTACACATTCTTTGTGTTAAACTATGAATTATGAATTCAGAGCCGAAGCATTATTTTGATGACTGGAAAACAAAATTCTATGGGGAAATATTCACAAATAGCAATTCTTTAAGTGGGACAGGATAAGGTATAGGATGTCCCTGAAATCATTTGAGTAAATAACATAGATTAAAACCACATTAATACCTATTTTACATTTATTAAACTATTCCCTTTTAATTAAAAAATTTATAATTTAAATAAAATAAATCTCTCCAAATTTTTCTTCTTACATCACTCAGCAGAATGTAGTTTTCTTCACCTGCATACAATAAACAAAGTCCTCACCTGGAACTCTTGCGTGCTATTTGAACAGCTGATCAGAGGATCTAATATAAAGAAATGTCTGAAATCATGTCTCTCAACTAACTGTTTTATATATTCCACATAACATTAAGTATTAAAATGATTTCTTCCAGGATTGACTACAGCCTCTCTTTGTGAGTATGCTTTGGAACTTTTTTTCCCTTAAATATGATGGATGCATATTTTTTATCTCTCTGAGGCTGATTCTAATGTGAGCTTACAAGTTCTCTTTCAGGCACAAACTTTAGTTTGCACATATACTTTCAGGCACTGGCAGGAGGCAGCCATGGAGCTTCTGATATCCTGATGTGTTAGGTTGGTTGGGCTTCTGCCATTTTGATATGTTAGGGAGGTCTTCTTGTCCAGGGCAGACATGAAGTGAAGGGTGTATTTTTCCATTGTTTTTCTCTTCCAATGTGAATTTACTCTTGACTTGTGTGCTTGGCTATAGTGTGGCAGGCTGCAGCAAGTAATATGGTAGACTCATGAGACTGGGTTCTAACTCTAGTCCAGCTTCTAAATTGTGTGACCACAGGCAAGACATTTAATGTCTCTTAGTCTTAGTTTTCTAGTCTATAAAATGGAAACTGTTCTACCGATATCACAGTATTATCAATTAAATTATATCAGTGAATACATAGAAGGGTTTTGAAAGGTTTGAAGCATTATGCTGATGTTTTTCCTTCTTATTTCTGCTTTGGCATCTATATTATCTACTTATTTAAATATACTCTGTCTTGTACATTTACAAAAGGGAAAAACAAAGCTGATGTTAGTTTCTTTTAAAAATATCCAGCAGCTTATGGGCAACTCATGTATGCTTTTAAATAGTGATATTGTCAATATATTATTCAGCTGATAAATCGTTGAGCTACAGAATATCTAAAGCAGTGCTTCTCAACCTTGGCTACACAATAGAATCACCTTGGGGAGTTTTCAAAAGTCTCACTGCCCAGGACACATGCAAACTAATAAAATCAGTTTATTTGGGGATAAGGGCAAGACATCAGTGTTTTGTAAAGCAGATTCTGCAGCTGACCAGATTCTACAGCTGTGGATAGGAACAATTTATATAAGTATTACTGTATTGTGAAGGGTAGGATAAGGTGGTTGGGATCTTTAAGCTTCTTCAGTTACAGTGGGAAACAAAGGAAAGATCTAATAGGATGAATATTCTGACTAGGAGTTTTCCATGTGGAATGGGAGTCAAACCTTCACTTTCTGGCTGTTTTATTCAGTTCACTACTTAATACAACTCTGACTCTTACCCTTTATTATATTTGTCAGTAATCTAAATGGTTTATGCATTGAAATCTCACTTTCAAGTAAAATACCCTGATAATGAACTTTAGGTGACATGTGCATGCTTTTTTCTGCAAATATTATTTGAAATCAGATTTGCAGTCTACAGAAATTAATACATTGAATCTGGGTAACATTTTATAGTTGAAACATAACCTCCATATATTTTGTTCGATTTAAACCTAGAGTTTAAGACAGACTTGATACTCACTATTTCTGAAAAATAAACATGAAAATAAGTGCATTAATCTAGAAGTTTAGGTTTCTAGAGTTCTTGACTATTTTGTCATTTTTTATTGTGATAGGTGATTTGAAAGTTTAGATGGTTTTATCACTGACATCAAAGCTCACTAAGTGCTTCTTTATGGCTAAACAAAGTTCAACACTCCACTTAGGTAACAAATGACACTCATTCTAATTCATTCAGTGTTGTCAGTTTTGGCATTTATTATATATGTTCATTTCCACATGGAACTTATTTTAATCGAGTTAAAAATCCACTAGTTATTTGAGTGACATTAAGGTATAGAGAGGTATGTTTTTGTTAACAATAAAAGTTTCCATTTGTTCAGTAGCTTTTGCTTTTCAAAGCAATTGGAAGTATTCATGTGAGTTCACTTGAATACTCCATACGACAGTTCTATAGTTCTGAGTTCAGGCAGCTTTAATTAATATCATTTGACAGAGAGGGCACTGAGATCATGTGGTGAATTTTACAGAAAGATTGGGACATGGGACTTGGATTGGGGTCAGGAAAAACCTGACTTTAAATTCTAGCTTGACCAGTTACACTTTCCCTAAATTATTTTCTCTCTGCCTTGGTTTCTTAACTTGTAAAAAGAAAAGATTATTATGAGGATTAAATAAAACAGTATGTAAGCAGGACTAGTTATATAAATAGTTGGACCTGATGCAAAATGAAAGCATGGGCTCCTTGATCAACAATTATTAAAAATTACAAGATGGTGACAGACAGCAGGGCATTCATCCAAATGTGAGGGCCTTTTAAGTGCAGGACCTTATGCAACTCTACAGGTCAAATGCCCCTGATGCCAGACCTGTGTGTGAGAAATATAGTGCAAAACACATAGCAGGTGCTTAATATATGGTAACTGCCATCCCTTTCTTTACTATTTTCATTCAGATTTCCTTTCCCTGAATCAAAAAATGTGTATTCACTGCCATCAGACTTTTTAAATCTGTAGTATTTCAGTAAGTGACTACTGTTTAACTAAAGTTTCCAAGCTTTACTTTAACAGAAATTGTTGTGTTTTATTATGCTGAATAGACTTTCTTTGTGCCATGTTTATTGTGTCTCCTTGCTCTTAAAAATGCTGAATGATTTAGGTTTTTTCCATATTGTACCTGGCCAAATTTACTATTGTCGTTAGATAATTTAAGCTGAACTTTGCTTTTCTCTTTATGGCTCTTTTATAGCACCACTAGAAATGTCTTATTAAAACAGAATGTTTTGATTTATATGCCCAAAATCTACATTAGAAATTTTATGTTACCTCATTGGTCTTTGCACTTAAATCACTACTCTATAATTTTCATGTGAAACTCCATAAAGTCTTTAAATGTTTTACATGTTTTTCTCCATTTTTTTCCTTGTTAAATTTGAAATAAAAGTCATCCTTTAGGCCGGGCATGGTGGCTCAAGCCTGTAATCCCAGCACTTTGGGAGGCCGAGGCGGGCAAATCACGAGGTCGAGAGATTGAGACCATCCTGGCCAACACGGTGAAACCCCGTCTCTACTGAAAATACAAAAATTAGCTGGGCGTGGTGGCGTGCGCCTGTAGGCCCAGCTACTCGGGAGGCTGAGACAGGAGAATTGCTTGAACCCAGGAGGCAGAGGTTGCAGTGAGCCGAGATTGTGCCACTGCACTCCAGCCTGGCACCTGGCAACAGAGTGAGACTCTGTCTCAAAAAAAAAAAAAAAAAGTCTTCCTTTAAAATACACAACCACAAATTATTACTAAAAAGGTCTGAATTTTCAAAAGAAATATAATTTAGGGAAGTAAAAAACACATGAAATAGTTTCATTATGAGAGTGAAATACATAACCTCTTTCAGCCTCTTTGAATGTTTTTTGGTTTATTTTTCTATCTGTGGACATAGGAGGTTGGGACTGATAATCATCAAGTTTCTTCAAATATTTGAATTCTTAAACTATTCTATTTCTTCTGTTTTCTGTTTCCATACCCTCAGTGCCAAGCTTACTCTGTGTGTATGTATGTCTGTGTGTGTGTAGAACTGTATTATTTGACTTTCACAAATTCTTTTTGAATGTTGTTGGTGCACAGCAATGTTCTCATTTTATTAGGAGAGACATAGACTCTCAGGAAGAGTTAATAACTTGGCCAAGGTCAAATGGCTGAAAAACATAAACATGAAACTAGAACTCCAAATTCTGAGGCCTAGTCCTAGTATCTCTTTCTTGAACACTATGCTAAATGAAGAAGTGGAGAGGTTAGAAAAAAAAATAAGAGATGACAGAAATCAGGGTAGTAGTCAGTGTTGTGCTGGAAAATATTTAATAACTAGCTGGTTGGGGTTGGGGGAGTGCCCTGATTCAGAGTGTTTGCTGATTTTCCTGGTATAATTTTTCCCACAACTTCAACCTATTACTATGTCACTGAAGGTGTAGTTGGGAAGAGGAGCACATGATAATGTGCCAATATGAGCTGGCTAACTGTGGAAATAGCTTTAAGAAACTGACTCAAGATTTATAACTGGGGATGACAGGTAGCATAGTTTGGGGACCAGAACTGGTTGTTTAAATGTTCTTCAGGCTTTCTTTCACTCCAAAGTCTTTTTTATTGATACATAATAATATTTGTATATATTTATGGGGTGAATGTGATATTTTGTCACATGCACAGAATGTGTAATGATCAAGTCAAGGTGTTTAGGATAGCCATCACTATGGGCATTTATCATTTCTCTATGTTGAGAACATTCCAAGTCCTCACTTTTAGCTATTTTGAAATGTATAATACGTCCTAAACCATTTAAGCCCGAAACCAAGGCAGAAAATACTAGGACACCAAAAGATGTTATTTAAGTCCTTTCCTTTACATATAGGCAGTTCTACAATTCTGAGTTACAGTTTAGGCAGGTTTAAGCATTCAATTGAATGCTTAAATTTTATCTCTCAGTTTGAAAGGCACTTGATGTTATCAAGCTGTGAATCAAAACATTTGAGAGCTACTCTACATTTTTCTGAAATAATCATAATGTTCGAAACTCAATACATGTGTAAACTTTAAAACTTAATAATCCTCTCACTAGTCAAACTTTATATAGTTTACATATTTGTTGGGGAATCGTATTAAATAGCTTTTAAGTTTAGGGTGTTTAGAATAACTGAATGCTAACACTAAACCTACTTTTTAATGTAGGTAGAAGCAGGCAGCTTTAATTTCAGTGGATTTTCAAATGCACTGATTCTGGGAGGAAAAAACTATGTAGTTATTAATAAGAATAACTAAATCAGAGAACTAGGTTATGCTACTTATGGGCAAGTCATACATATGAACAATTTTTTAACTTCCTGAGATGTCTTTGGTAAAGCATAATTTAAAATTTTATTAACTTTTAAGAGTATCTGGAGAATTAAAAACTCCATATCATTATCTGATTAAAGGCACTTGTCTGATTTATCATACCTTAAATTCAACACTTGACCTAGATTAAAGCAGGAGAGGGAGAAAATTATTTTTAAAAATTATCTGTGATTCTGAGAATGATTAGTGCATAATCCAGGCTTCAAGAAGGATGTTAAGAAAGAGAGGAGATGTTTAAAGCCCCTGGAATCCAAATGATAAATGGCTCTTAACAATATAAAGAGAAAACCTGGAGAATGAAGTTAATCTTGATATGTTTAGAAAGTCCGGTGGAGTAATATATAAAATGTTGATAAGTAATAATAAAATGAAACTTTAATAGACCATATTAAAAGTTAGAAACGTCAGTAGGAATGTTGCCTATCTAAATAATGAAGAGAAAAATTAATTTTAAGAGTATATTAAGATCTCAATGTTTTACTTTCTAAGATTAATATAGTTCAACAGATGCAATCCCATTCAGTTTTCCAGTCCTAAGGAACTAAAACAGATTCTATAGTGGAAAAGCAAATCCTAATTTTAGATAAGTTTGAAGAGTGCAGTTCTTTTTGCTACATGGCATTTGTTGGTAACGTTTGAAGCATGTCAGAAAAATTTCCCTTCTAACTGCTCTTTATAATTATCTTCACAGCAAAGCTTTATCTTTGCACTATTCAACAATCAGAAGATAGGAATTTTAAAAGATTTTCCTACAGATGGGGGAAATAATACAGTTTATTTTCACACTGTAGATTTTACTAGAGGTCTTGGTAAATATACCTAATCCATTGAAACTCTTTATAACATTCAAAAGCTGTACTGTAAAGCTAAATTGGAGTTAGGAGTGGGTAAAAGAGGGTGTAGGATAGTACTGGAAAAACTATTCTGCCCCATCAATTTTTTCTTACGTAAAATGGGTATTTTACCAACCACAAATCCCTATATATTGTAGTCCTTAACCACTGGAAAGTATAATAAAATTCCGACAAAGAGGACCCCACCTCATTCAACATGGTGATGGCATTGTGTCCTAGACCACATTAACGAGGGAGGGCAAATCATGGATTCTTTGGACTCTTCTTTCCTGAAAATTCATCAATAATAAAGAAACACTTCTCACCTGCTCTGGATATCCATCCATACTCCTTTGCCCTTTTGTTTGAATTAAGCACCGTCCAGGCTGAGGTCCCCGGGTGGCCTGTGAAGAGGGGATCTGAATAGGCAATGGTGACTGAAATTGCTGGATGGTCACTTTGTTTATATTTCCCTCATATGGCTGCTGCTCCCGGCTGCGATGCTGAAGGCTTTGGGACCCCATCAACGTCTGGATGTGGCTGCCTGCCTGTGGAGAAGATAATCTGTCAGGCCAAGATTCACGGTGCTGAAAGGATGTGATTAAAGTAGAAAGCACGTACAGAATACCTTTCTGGTAAAGTGGCATCATTTGGGCTCTTAGCCATGGCCAGAAAAGATAACGAAGAAACAGTCAGGGTCTGCCTACCGTGGTTTTATGTTAATATTGGAGCAAGGTCACATTAAATACATTCATAGCCATCTGCTAGCTTACCAGAGATAATTTTAACCCCACTTTAAGGGAATAAAATTCAGTTTGAAAAATCTCAAGAAAATTTAGTCACAACTTAAAAATAAAGGGGAGCTATATCTGGTATTTCATCTCAAAATATACCGGAGAGACAGAGAGATGTTAATGTATGTAACACCACAGGGAAAATGTGGAAACAGTTTTCTGATTCTGAAGCAAGTTTGTTCAGGTGAGGATAACCAATATTTATTAATTATTACCATTATTCAAATACAGCCTTTGAAATCTCTAAGTTGCATTAAAAATTAATCATGTGTTAAATTCCTGTGGAGGCACTAGCTATGGAAATGTCTTCAAAATGAGCTCTGTCTGCAGAAGATCATCTGGTCATGAGCTTTCAGACAGATTAAAAAGTACCCCTTCTTTAAAGTGGCAATGTTCATTTCTGAATTCTTAGGAGAGAATGTATGCTTGCTGTGGTCTCTCATCTTTAAATGATATGATCATACCCCTACTTCTTTGTTGACTCCTGTTTTCTCACCTTCATTTTAGCACCAGCTCCTTGCATCATCTATCTGATGTCTTTTCTACCGACCAAGCAAGCAGTTTTGCAGGTGAGCTGGTAAGCCAGAATATCCTTTTTTTTTTTCTTTGAGACAGAGTCTTGCTCTGTCACCAGGTTGGAGTGTAGTGGTGTGATCTCGGCTCATTGCAACCTCTGTCTCCTGGGTTCAAGTGATTCCCCTGCCTCAGCCTCCCTAGTAGCTGGGACTACAGGCGCATGGCACCATGCCTGGCTAATTTTTTGTATTTTAGTAGAGATGGGGTTTCACCATGTTGACCAGGATGGTCTCAATCTCATGACCTTGACCCCATGATCCACCTGCCTCGGCCTCCGAAAGTGTTGGAATTATAGGTGTGAGCTACCGCACCTAACCCAGAATATGCTTCTAAACTGAGAATGGTTTAACATGGAGGTCTAACATGGAAAATGAATGCTGAACAAAAATAATTTTAAACATATATTTTAGTGCTGTGCTTAGTACGTCATCCATTACTATTGAAAGATCTGGGGAATTTAGTTCCTGAATTCATTTTCTTTCCTCTTGATCTTTTAAGGATAGGTGACTTGGATTCAAAAATGAATTTCATCTTTGAATTCATTAGCTAGGAAAGCTTGTGAAATTTCCTGACTAATCAAGATTTTTGATTACTATGAAAAAGTTAGGTTGGAGGATTAAAAAGATAATTATTAGATAATTATTCATGGAAGAGATTAAATTTAATTATTTTAAAATTTTTAAATAAGAGCAACTTAAAAAACACACTACAATGATAATGAAAAATTATTTGAAGAGGAAAAATATATTGCTGGATTCCAAACAAGAGACAACTTCAAAAGAAAATATTCAAAATTATTATTTGGCAATATGTAAGGCAAAATAACCATTTGATTATATGTTAGATGTCCAGTTGGCTGTCTTGGTATCACTTACAATTGTTTACATTCAAAAACAGTAAAGATATCTCAGATATGAGAAACTGGAAGAAAAGATGCAAAAAAAAGGGCTTCAGCCTATACCAGCAGAATGTGAAATCAATTATCAATCCAACTCTGTCCATCACATATCCAGTGATTATAGAACTATAACCGCATAAATACAACTAAGATAACCTCATTTATTTCTCTGTTATATCTATTCCCTTCTCAGAAATCTTAATGAAAGAAATATTGCAGCCTTTTCAGCCATTCTAGAAGGTTTAACACCCTGCTGGTCAAGTTTTTCCTTATTGCAAATTCAATTCTTGCTTGCTGCCATGGAATATATTTTCTTTTTTTTCCAGAGGGTATAAGTTGCATTGTGTTCTTTTGTTTGGAGATGAGGGCAGCCATGATAAACTCAGTATCACATTTCGATCTGCTGTATTTTTTCTTTTTTTGGCAACAGAGTCTTATTCTATCTCCCAGGTTGGAGTGCAGTGGCATAATCTTGGTGCACTGCATCCTCCATCTCCCAGGTCCAAGTGATTCTCCCTCCTCAGCCTCCCAAGTAGCTGTGATTACAGGCCTGCACCACCATACCCAGCTAATTTTTTGTATTTTTAGTAGAGACAGGTTTCACCATGTTGGTCAGGCTGGTTTACTTGAGGATTACCTGACCTCAAGTAATCCACCAGCCTCGGCCTCCCAGAGTGCTGGGATTACAGGCTTGAGCCACAGTGCCTGACCTGTACTGCTGTATTCTGAATGAATTCACTGGCATGATCAGTTATATAGCTAGAGAAAATGATTTCAGGAGTCAGAGGAACTTGGGTGGAACTCTCTAACTAAGGCTGACTGGCCTGGCTACTGAGAAGTCAATTAATTTTTAAGTTTATATCTGCTTCCACTGGCAGAATATTCATGGGTCTTCAGTCAGTGCTTCAACCAGTCAGAGTGACAACTGGCAGTTTAATTGAAAGTGATCACATAGATAAGCAAAGCATTTTTCCAACCAGACAAACTTAGAAGGATTTAGAACATAGCTTGTTTCTATGAAGTATAATCTACACGAGAAAATTAGTAACTGCTTACAGATTACTTTGTTTATTACAGTATTGTAGTGCTAGTCTATTCAAGGGAGGAAACCTAATGCTTTATAGTGGAGAACTACAATAGCATTTGTTATTTGAATTTATTTTTAATTTTTATTTTTCAGAGACAGAGTCTTACTCTGTTGCCCAGACTGGAGTACAGTGGTGTGATCACAGCTCACTTCAGCCTTGAACTCCTGGTGTAACAGCCTTCAGACTTACGTTTCGGGTTTATTTTTTCCTTCTGATGGGACAGGATGTCAGCTCAGGATTATGCTGATTTTGAACTCTTTGACAGCAAGCATCATATTCTACTTATAGTTTTTAATGACTGACAAAGTAACTGGCATTTAATAAATAATAGCTACCACCCAAACACGTAGTGCAAATGTGCTAAAACACCATATACATATTACCTCTTTAAACTTCACAATAGTGTTAAGAGGTAATTTTTACTATCCAGTTTTACTGAGGACAAAACTAAGGTTGGAAGAGGTTACGTAAATTTCCCAAGTAATTTGTATAACTGGTAACCTTGGAGGACCATCATTTGAACCAAGTCTGTCTATCAAAGGTTGTCCTTTTAAACACTACATTGTACTGCAACCCTTTTCCCACAAGTTGACACCCACCCCCATTAGTTGAACCAAGAATTGAAAAGGAACCATGAAAAGGAAAAAAAGAATCAGGTTGTTGAGAGAGGATATATTGAATATTGAATAATTTCTTTAGCAGCTCTTGAATTTGCCAAAGGGCAATTCCCTACTTAGTGAATTAGGTCTCTCATTTGTTTTAGATGCTGGGAATGTGACTTCGAGCTTTATAGTTAAGCAAACAGAATGATGCTTCTGTATTTAGTAATCTATTACTATGAACTAATTAAGCTCATGCTCTTATATGGCTTGGCAAAACAAACAGTGTGCATGACAGGAACATGCTTAAAGTCATTCTGTTTGCAGCAGACAGAAGCAGCAGTTTTTTGTCTTTCTTGGCCTATAGGCTATGATGAATGATGTTGGGGAATGACAACTGTAGAAAGCAAAGAATTAACACAATTTTTTATAAAGTTAAACATAAATGACAAGACATCCAGAGGGACAATAATGGTTCTGAAGGACTGTAAAGAGGAAGTTGTTTTTGACTGGCACAAAGGTTTGAGAAAAGTAAAAAGGATGTTCATGATGAAGTTCAAAGAACTGATGAAAATATAAAAAATGTAGGAGACTAGACTTATTCATGCAGAGGGCTAACTATGAGAACACTGACTCATACTGAAGGGGAATTTGAACACGAAGGTTTCTGTAAAGCCTGTGCTACACATTTTGAATAGTAAAAAGAAACAGAGAAGATTTGACATTTGTTTGGAACTTTCAAGGGGAGTTTGTACAAAATAACATGTATTTGAGGAGAATAGTGATGGAATATGTTGTTTTGAAGTTGACCCCCTAAAAAACCATCAAAGTTTACAGGGAAAAACTCCAATATTCACAGGACCCAAGAAAATCTTTATGTCAAAAACCACAGAAAAGAATTGTTGATTTGATAGCGAATGGGACTGTTCATGCAAAATTCATCTCACAGCTAATCAGGCTTATTATGTGAAAGTTGGAAGTATTTGGGAGGTTTTGTATAATATAAAAGACATGGCTTTATCACTGTAAAACTGATTTGGTTTACACTGTTCTTTTCAAAAAGAGTGTTAGACTAAGAAGTATATTGTATTGCCCAATTTGGTCATCTGTTTTATTACCCATTTGGCTCTTGAACCACCTGGGCTTGCTTCCAAAAATCAAACACCACCTTAAAAGATTACAATTTACGCCAGTGAGAATGTTCAAAAGTACGCAATTTATTCTCTAAAATTATGTCCAAAAGAGTTCTAAAAATGTTTGGAAGCAGAATCATCTCCAAAGGATAACTTACTGACTTCGAGGAATTAGCACTCATATAAGTAGGTCGGTTTCAGTAATTTTATAAAACAACAATAACAACAAAAACCTAGTCCTATTACTTTCTATTCACATCATGTTTTCTGTGGTACCCGCACTTTTTTTTAAAATGCAGGTCAGCTGTTAAAAATTAGGCCAGTAGGACATCTGCTTCCAGGTAGATGAGGCAGATGTACTTTTCCCTATTTCTTCCATTAAATACAACTAAAAAACCTTGGGCACTATATATAAATAAATGTAAGAAGACTATGAATAATAAAGAGAAGGCAGACTACCTCGGGACATGGGGAAAAATCATAGCATGGTGGTAAGTTCTCTGGGCTTATATTTGTGTCATATATCACAGACTTGGAGCTGAAGAAGCAGGCAATCTGAAAATACCAATAGGTATAAACAATGCTCCAACTAAAGCCTTACTCTCTCTAACCAATGGATAGGAAAGATGCAGTCTAATGGACAAAATGCTTTTAGACAATAATTCCTCCTTTACAGCTGAACACCATAGAAAAAACTGTAGCCCCACCCCCAATAATGTGAGCAAAAGCCAAGTGTTGAGCCTAGACTTCTACCCTCATGAGGATGTCACAAAGCACACAAACACTTTTGCTAGAGTGGTGCTAGAGAAGGCAAGTAAGATGCAGAGCATTCATTCCCAACAACTAGCAATAAGCCCCTCTTCAGCAGTGTTGTCAGTGGTGACCACACAAGGACTTCTACCCATACCCAGCAGTAATGAAGCACCCTTTACGAATAAGGTGGTATCACAGAAGGCCTTGTAGACAGTCAAGACTTCACTATCATCCAGCGGTAATGATGTTACCCCCACCAAGGTATCAGTGGAGACCAAGTGGGGAGATGAAACTTCCATCCTCTCTTACCAATGATCAGGAGCCTTTGCCTCAAGTGTCACTGAAAGCTGAACTGAAAAATTGGACTTCTACCTTCATCTGGCCATAACAAGGTGGCACCCCACCCTTTCCCAACTTGAGTGGTGTCAGAGAAAGCAGCTAAAAGAGAAGCTTTAAGTAAGATACAGAGTTTTACAACATAATATAAAGGTGCCCAGGTTTTAATTAAAAAATCACTCATCATACCAAGAATCAGGAAGGTCTCAAACCAAATAAAAACAAGGCAATCCATAGATGCTCATACTGAGTGGACAAAGATGTTAGAATTATCTTATGTTTAAGGCAGCCACTTAAAAATGCTTCAGTGATCACTTACACACACATACTTGAGACAAATGAAAAACTAGAAACCATCAGCAAAGAAATATAAAGTCTTGACAAAAAGCCTGGGCATGGTGGCTCACCCCTATAATCCCAGCACTTTGGAAAGGTGAAGCAGGTGAGTCAGTTGAGGCCAGAAGTTCAAGACCAGCCTGGGCAACATGGGGAAACCCTGTCTTTTCAAGAAATACAAAAAATTAGCTGGGTGTGGTGATGCAAGCCTGTAGTGCCAGCTACTCGGGAGGTTGAAGTGGGAGAATCACCTGAGCTCAGGAGGTCCAGGCTGCAACGAGGTCTGATCACACCACTGTACTCTAGCCTGGGAGACTCAGTGAGACTGTGTCAATAAAAAATATATAAATATTAAGAAAAGGCTCAGCAAAGAAACAGAAGATATAAAGAAGAAATAAATGGAAATTTTAGAGCTGAAAAACACAATGACAAATCAAAAAGTCAGTGAATAGGCTTAATAGCAGATTGTAAAAAACAGAGGAAAGAAACAGTGAACTGGAGGATAGAACAATATAGATTATCTAACCTGAGTAACAGAGAGAAAACACCTTGACAAAAATATAAGCAGAGTCTTAGGGACCTGTGGGACTACACAAAAGTTCTAATAATCACGTTATCATGAGGAGAGGAGAAAGAAGTTGGGGCTGAAAAATTACATAATAAAGTAATGGCTTAAAAATTCTGAAATTTGGTAAGAAAAAAACTTACAAATTCAAGAAGCAAGAATTCAAAAAGCAAGCAAGAAGCAGATTCAAGAAGCAAGAGCTCCGCATAGAACAAACCCAAGGAAATCTATGAATAGACTCAAATGGTTTGGCTGTGTCCCCACCCAAAATCTCATCTTGATTTGTAATCTTTATAACCCCTATAATACCACATGTCAAGGGTGGGACCAGGTGGAGGTAATTGGATCATGGGAGCAGTTTCCGCCACGCTGTTCTCATGCTAGTGAGTGAGCCTCACAAGATCTGTTGGTTTTATAAGCATCTGGCATTTCCCCTGCTTGCACACACTTCGTCCTGTCGCCCTTTGAAGAAAGTGCCTGCTTCTCCTTTGCCTTCTGCCATGATTGTAAGTTTCCTGAGGCCTCCCTAGCAATGTGGAACTGAGTCAATTAAATCTCCTTCCTGTATAAATTACCCAGTGTTGGGTATTTCTTCATAGCAGTGTGAAAATGCACTAATACAGACACACTATAATCAAACTTCTAAAAACTAAAAAAGTCTTAGAAGCAGCCAGAGAAAAAAATGACCCGTTACATATAGGAAGAAGACTTTTCATGACAGTGGATAGCTCATTGAGAACCATGGATGACAGAAGTAGTGGCATAATATTTTTCAAGGGCTGAAAGAAAATAACTGTTAGCTTGAAATCCTATACCTGTGAAAATATTCTTTAGCCATGGAAGGAAAATCAAAAGACATTCTCAAGTAAAAGAAAACAAAGGTAATTTGTTGCTACAGACCTATCCTAGAATAATGTCTAAAGGATGTTTCCTAAATAGAAAGGAAATGGTAAAAGAAAAAAGCCTTGTAACATTAGGAAGAAAGAAAGAACATGGTAAGAAAATACACAGGTAAATGCAAAAAGCTTTTTTTCCCTCTTGAATTTTTGAAATTATGTTTGATGATTGAAGTAAAAATTATGGCACCATCTAATGTAACTTTAAAAGTACGTAGAGAAAATATTTAAGACACTTATCACAGAGGAGGATGAACATAATGGATTTCTATACTTCACTTGAACTGGTAAACAATGACACCACTAGACTTGTAAGTTATGTATATATAACGTAATACCAGGAGCACCTACTAAAAAAGCTATAGAAAGAGATATACTAAAAATACTATAAATATAAAATAGTCAAAACTAAATATATAACACTAAAAACACTATAAATAAAAATGGAATTCTGAAAAATGTTCAGGTGGCCCACGGGAAGCAAGATAAAGAAAACAGAAAAGCAAAAAGCAAGCAAACAAACAAAAAACACAAACAGAAAACAAAAATTAAGTTGAGACTTAAATCTTTATGTATCAATTCTTACTCTAAATATAAAAGGTCTAAATACACAAATTCAATGATACATTTTGGCAAAGTGGATTAAAGAACATTACCTAACTATATGCAGATTATATGAAATCACTTCAAATATAGTGATATGAGCAGGTAGAAAGTAAAAGAATCTAAAAAGATAGATCATGAAAGAAAAGAGAAATAACTATATTAATAACAGATAAAGTAGACTTCAGTGCAAAAGAACATTTACAAGAGACAGCGAGGGATTTTATATAATGAAAAAAGATTCAATCCACCAAGAAAACATAGCAATCCTAAATATGTACACATCAAACAATAGAGCTGCAAATTTTTGAAACAAAATTGATAGAACTGAAAGAGAAATAGAAAAATATACATTTTAGTTGAATTTAACATCAATCTCTCAATAACTGATGGAAAAACTAGGCTGAAAATTATTTAAAAATGTAGAATTCAACAATATCATTAACTATATCCAATTATCACTTATAGAATACACATTCTCTTCAAGTTCACATAGAATATTTATGAAGATAGATCATATCCTGAAACAGATGACAAATCTCAACAAATTTAAAATAATTGAAATAATATAGAATATATTCTTTAACTATAATAGAATCAAACTTAAAATGAGTAACAGAAAAAACAAAAATATTCAAACAGTTGAAAACTAAACACACACTTCTAATTAATCCACAGTTCAAAGAGGAAATCTCAAGGGAAATAAGTCAATATATTAAACTCTAAGTAGGTGAAAGTACAACCTATCAAAATTCATGGAACAGCTAAAGCAGTGCTAAGGAAAATTAATAGCCCTAAAATGTATGTATTAGAAAAGAAGATGTATCAATTTAATCATTAAGATCCCACCGCAAGAGCCTAGAAAAAAGAAAAGTAAAATAAACCCAAAGTAAACAAAAGGAAGTAACTAATAAACAGAAAAGTAGAAATCAATGAAATTGAAAATGAATAACAACTGACAAATTAATGAATCAAAGAGTTGTTTCTTTGAAAAGATCAAAACACTTCTAGCAAGACTGAAAAGAAAAAATAGAAGCAAGACACAAATGAACCAAAATTAGGAATGAAGAGAGGATATCATTAACCCTTTAGACATAATAATGAAAAGGTAGTACCACAAACAACTCTACAAACATACATTTGCCAACTCTAATAAGATGGGCCACTTCCTTGAAAAGCACAAACTACCACAACTCACCCAATATAAAATATGGATAATTTGAATAGCCCTGCAACTACCAAGAAAGAAAATCTGTAATTTAAAACTCCCAGAAAAAAATATCCAAGCCCTAAAGGTTTCAGTTGGCATTTCTACCATAGATTTAAATAAGAATTCTCCAGCATTGACAACATAGTGACACTTCATCTCTAAAATTTTTTTATAAAAAAATTAGCGGGCTGGGCGCAGTGGCTCACCCCTGTAATCCCAGCACTTTGGGAGGCTGAAGCGGGTGGATCACGAGGTCAAGAGATCGAGACCATCCTGGCCAACACAGTGAAACCCCATTTCTACTAAAATGTAAAAATTAGCTGGGCGTGGTGGCGCGCATCTGTAGTCCCAGCTACTCGGGAAGCTGAGGCAGGAGCATTGCTTGAACCCAGGAGGAGGAGGTTGCAGTGAGCCAAGATCCCGACACTGCACTCCAGCCTGGTGCCTGGCAACATACCGAGACTTTGTCTCAAAAAAAAAAAAAAAAAAAAAAATTAGCCAGTGTGGTGTTGGCCCAGTTTGACTTATGTCTCATATCAAAATTAACTCAAAATAGATCACAGACTTAAATGGTAAATATTAAGAGAATAAAACAAAGTCAATCTACACAGTTGGAAAGAACATTTGCAAATCATATCTCTGATAAAGACAGTACCTAGAATATATAAAGAATTCTCAAACTCGATGAAAAGCTAAACAATCCATTTAGAACATGGGCAAAAGACACGAAGAGACATTTTACAAAAGAGGATATACAGATAGAGGCAAACAAGTACATGAAAAGATGTTCAATATTATTAGTCATTATGGAAATTAAAATCATATTTGCATAATTTAAATCATAATCTGAGTTAATTTTCACTAATTGTATATATCACTACATACCTAACAGAATGACTAAGACAAAACACAGTGCCAACACCAAATGCAGGAGATGATGAGGAAAAACTAAATTACTCATATATTGCTGCTGGCAATGGAAAATGGTAGAGCCACTCTGGAAAAATGTTTGGTAGTTTCTTTACAAACTGAACATGCAAGCACCATGTGATTCAGCAGTTACATTCCTGAGCATTCATCACAGAGACTTATGAAGACTTAGGTTCACAGGAAAAGGTGCCCACAGATGTTTATAGCAACTTTCTTCAAAATAGTCAAAGATGGAAAATAACCCAGATATCCTTCTATAGGTAAATGATAAACAAACTGTGATATATCCATACCATGGAATACTACTCAGCAATAAAAAGGAAAGAACTATTGACACATACAACAACCTGAATGAATCTCCAGAGAAGTATACTGGAAAAGCCAATCCCAAAAGGTTACATACATACAGACCCCATTTATATAGTATTCTTGAAATGGCAAAATTAAGGAAATGAAGGTGGTTATAGAAATGCCAGGAGTTAATTAAAAAATAATTATACATGCAATACAGATAACATAGTCTTTGGAGTCAAATGAACCTGAGTTTTATTCCTTGCTTTGTTACTTTTTAGTTATGCAATCTTATACAAGGTACCTAAGCTTTCTGCTTATCAGATGAAAATGTGGATATAATAATTAGTGCTGATTAGAATATTGTAAAGATTAAAGAAGATAATGCAAGACACTGAGTGTCTTGCTTGGGATATAGCACTCTAATGGCAATGAGAATGAAAAGTTCTTACCTGCCAAACAAAGAGTGAAGGTCTAACTGGCCATAGCAATAAATAACCACTGCAAAAAACTGATCTTAAACCTGTGGTAAGTAATCAATAACAACTTGCTTCAGAAACTTCACTTGAAAGTCAGCCAGTCAGCAACAGTCTCACTTAAGTAACCATGCTTCTCCCAGTTAAAGTTTTGGCAACTAACTCTTAAATATTCTTACTTCTTAAAATCCACCAATCACTGAACTCCTTGCTCCTCAAATCTTGTTTAGCTCACAGAGGTTGTACCTTGCAAGTTATTTGTAAGCAAGAAGTAAATTATGCTTTTGTTTTAGATGTTGAGACATCTTTTATGGATGGGAACAGAATACAATAACTAACCAAATACATTCTGCCGTAAGTCAAGATGATACTACTTACTCTGCACTATTAACATGACTAATATTTTAAGCTTCTGTGATTCATCTTTGTTTTTGCACCCCTTGGTATCTCCATCCCCGTCATTGTATATGTTTTTAATACAACCATCTAGGTGAAGACAGGAGTCTGTATTCATGGATAACTAATTCAAAGAGATGATAACACATGACTTTGGCCTCATTAACAACCTATTGTTAGGAACAAAGCTAAATGAAAGTTAGCTTATCCATAATTCATGTAGATTTTTATCCAAAATAATAAATATTATAATGGCTACCATTAATTAAGCACTTATATAACAGGTACTGTGATAAGCATTTTACATCATAATTGGGGTTAATTGTCAAAGCCACTCTATAAGATAGCATCAGTGTCCTTTCTTCTCAGATGGGAAAACTGAGAAGCAAAGTTTAATATGCTCAAAGGCCAATAAAGACAAAAGTTAAGGTGAACAGTTCTCCTGAATTTCTGCTTATAAGAAAACAAAAGACAAGATCTTAGTAAGAACTAAGACAAAAGTTGAGATTTTTTTTTGTATTACAGTTTACTACATAGTTTAGTGTATCACCTGTGCAAGGTACACTGTATTAGTGTAATTATCATTTTGCTGGACTTGTCAATATTCAGTGCAGTTATATCACTTTCACAGGTGGTTTTGGTGACAGGACTCAGGTTATTTTGTGGAAAAGGGTTACAGCATCAACCAAGAAGGGTTGACAGAAATCACAGAGGATATATTCAGGAAGTTTGATGTGAAAGTTATTGAGAAACAAATTAACAAAATGAGCTAAATTCAATATGATGAAAAGGTCTCTAGTGCTTTTAAAGTTGTTCTTAGTGTTCCTGATTCTTTTTGTTCTGAGATTCACAAAGGTCAGTAAAGAACTTTGTTTCAGATTAAAGAACATGAAGGTTTGGAAAATAGATGCATTTCTAAATCTCTAAAAATTTTGATTTGCGTAGGACCAATAAAAACAAATTGAAGAGGACTCAGAAATTCTTTTAAAAAATGTGACTAGTGCTTGAGTTTCTCTCTTTTGAAAATGAAACTAAAGAAACAATACCAAGCCATGTCAAAAAGTACTAGTTATATATATTGTATATATAATATATATATCTCAAATATATATATATATATCTCAAATATATTTCTGGTGTTGAGGTTAATATTATAATGGGCTATGCTATAATGTTTTCTGATTTTTTTGTTGGGTGGAGTGGTTGGTCTAAAATATATGAGGGGAATAATTAGTGGGTAGAGTAATCTCTATACCTAGACAACACTGGATTCCAATCCAGTATCCCTCAATTTCATACCCCTAACTCCTGGTCCCATAAAGTTATGAAGATGACATAGAGTGTTTTGCACGTCAAGCA
>CAUYLG010073791.1:0-70165 GCA_963573385.1 Cacajao melanocephalus | reverse complement strand
AGCTGGGATTACATGTGCCTGCTGCCACACCTGGCTAATTTTTGTATTTTTAGTAGAGACGGAGTTTCACCATGTTGTCCAGGCTGGTCTTGAACTCCTGACCTCAGGTGATCTGCCCTCCTTGGCCTCCTGAAAGTGCTGGGATTACAGGTGTGAGCCACTGTACTTGGCTGAGATGAGGACTAGTTTTAATGTCAGGCAAGGAAAGTGCAACTTCATCTCTTAACTTTCTTGAAGAAGCATGAGATGCAGCCCCGCAAGGGGCAGGAAGGTTTCTTGTTATTGCCAATGCTTGGTTTATCTGATTGCTGTTCCCTTCCATTGTGAAGGAGAAGCAGGAGTTGATATACCAGTATTCCCACTGTGCCAGCGGAGAGTGGGTTACCCTTACCAGAGAGAGCTGCTTTTTTTGCAAGTGATATTGGGTGGGGGTTGACGTACAAAGTAGGAGTTCGTCTTTGCTGTTGATATCTAAGCTGGTACAAGGATATAATCATTCTCCAGGCAGTGTCACAGGTGCATGCGTCTCGCCTTTTCAGCAGCTCTGTGAGGTGGCAGTAGTGCTGAGGAGACTGGCTGGGCACAGCTAGCACGGGACGTTCTTGTCTTCTGCATCCTGAATGAGGCATTCATTCCTGCACCATGATAGAGACCCAACTGCCAAGACTTTGTCAAAACAGATCAGAAGCCAGCAGTTCATGAAAAGACCCTGCTTGCAGGTTGTCGTATTTTTTTAGAAAATCCATGCTCTCTGTATTTCTTTCTTTCTTTTTTTTTTTTTTTTGAGACAGAGTCTCACTCTGTTACCCAGGCTGGAGTGCAGTGGCGCGGTCTTGGCTCACTGCAACCTCCGCCTCCTGGGTTCAAGCAATTCTCTTGCCTCAGCCTCCCGAGTAGCTGAGATTACAAGCACGCGCCACCACGCGCAGCTGATTTTTGTATTTTTAGTAGAGGTGGGGTTTCACCATGTTGGGCAGGATGGTCTCGATCTCTTGACCTCGTGATCTGCCCACTTTGGCCTCCCAAAGTGCTGTAATTACAGGCGTGAGCCAGTACGCCTGTTCTATTTATTTTCTTTAAAATAATTGATAGGGAAAGAATGTTCACGTCTTATCATCCAGATGTTGCTGATTAAGTAATATAACTTTCTGTTTTTGCACGAGTAGGTGAACTTTTAGGAAACCCAGCCTACCCTTTGAGTGCCTCTGGAGCACCTGGCTGTTTCCCTGATGAAATAATTATATGTTTCCCTGGATACCTTATTACCTGGTGACAGGTGTTTCTAGTTGTTGGCCTATTTTAATTACAACTTTGGGTGGTGGTCTGAGATGAAATGTTAAGTTTGACACAATAGTCAGGCTAGTTTGTGTAACTGATTTGTTCAAAATAATAGCTTACATTTCCCAGAGCTTTTTGTATGCCGGGCACTATGTGAAACACTGGATATACAATATTCTTATAGCAGACCCCAAAATCAGTGCTAGGATCATTTCCATTTTGCAGAGGCGGGAATGGAGATGGAGTTGGATCACTTGACCACAGGTGCACAGCACACAGCTAGGTGACCTATGGGCTTGACTTACTGTATTTCTTAAGTACCTTTTGGGACCAATTAGGAACCAGTACTTAATGCAACACTTCACAGTTACATTTGCAGAAAGAATAAACATTGGTTCTGTTATAAAGACACATGCACTCCTATGTTCATTGCGGCACTGTTTACAATAGCAAAGACCTGGAACCAACCCACATGCCCATCGATGATAGACTGGACAAGGAAAACGTGGCACATATACACCATGGAATACTATGCAGCCATAAAAAATGATGAGTTCGTGTCCTTTGTAGGGACATGGATGAATCTGGAAACCATCATTCTCAGCAAACTAACACAAGAACAGATAATCAAACACCACATGTTCTCACTCATAGCTGGGGTGTTGAACAGTGAGAACACATGGACACAGGGAGGGGAGCATCACATACTGGGGTCTGTTGGCGGGGAATTGGGGAGGGACGGCAGGGGTTAGGGAGGTTGAGGAGAAATGCCAGATATAGGTGATGGGGAGTGGAGGCAGCAAACCGTGTTGCCATGTATGTACCTCTGCAACAATCCTGCATGTTCTGCACATGTACCTCAGAACCTAAAGTACAATAAAATATGTATATATATGTAAAACAAAAAAAGAATAAACATTTTAGCTGGGCAAGGTAGCACGTGCTTCTAGTCCCAGCCACTCAAGAGGGTGAAGTAGGAAGATCATTTGAGTCCAGGAGTTCCAGTCCAACTGGGGCAACATAGTAAGACCCTGATTCTTTAAAAAGAAATATAAATAAACGTTTTAAGAGATTATATAAATTAGGTATTAGAATGTTATCACTACATCCTTGAATAAAACTAAAACAAATACAAAGCAAAATGCCCCTAGATGTTTTGAGTGATCCAGGCAGCTTCCTAAAGACCCTGTAGCTGGGATTCACAGTCCTCTTTCTCCTCTTTCCCCCACTTCCTCCTTACACCTGGCTTCTAAAGGCAGGCTGTTGGGAGTTTCTTCAGGACTGCTCCTGCTTCAAACCTGGGGAATTTGACCTGATGCAAACAGTGACATTTGTATTTTGCACATTCCGTCTGTGAATGTCTGTTTTTACTACTCTTGAGAAAGAGTATTGTCTGGGAGAGAAAAAATTTAATACAATTGATTACTTTTTAGAAGAGTTAATTTTTACTTATTACTGTGGATTTTTTTTTCTTAACAGTCACACCGAGGAGAAGACTCAGTGGGAGCATCCAAAAACTGGAAAAAGAAAACGAGTGGCAGGAGGTTTGTATGTTGCTGTCAAAGGATATTGGATTAAAGCATTAAGTAGATGGGGAAAATGTCACAGGCAGAGACGTGACAGGTCATTGTGTCTCTTTGGGAGGGCTCTCTGGTAGAGAACCAGACTCTTACCCTGAGGAGCTTACCGGATTTGGCAGAAGACGATGATGAGATCGTAGCGTAGACTGAGGATGATGTCTTACTGGTGTTAAACTACCAAAATAGCCAGACACGGTGGCTCATGCCTGTAATCCCGCTGCATTGGGAGGAGTTTGAGACCAACCTGGTCAACATGTTGAAACCCTGTCTCTTCTGAGAATATGAAAATTAGCCAGGCATGGTGGTGCGTGCCTGTAATTCCAGCTACTTTGGAGGCTGAGGCACGAGAAGTGCTTGAACCCAGGAGGCGGAGGTTGCAGTGAGCCAAGATCACGCCACTGCACACCAGCCTGGGTGACAGAGCGAGATGCTGTCTCAAAATCAGCAACAACAACAACAAAAAACACAAAGTATCAAAATAATTGAGGCCTTTGATTCACAGTTTATGATGTTTTCCTATAGTTGCGGTTGCTTATACACTGCTCTTGGCTGTACCTTGGAAGTAAATATATAAATATTTTGGGAATTTCGTAAAGATTATCATGACTTCTAGGTGATTGTGAGCTAGGGTATGATGCACGGAATAGAAGTATAAGAAGGGGCCAGGCGTGGTGGCTTGTGCCTGTGATCCCAGCACTTTGGGCAGCAGAGGTGGGAGGATCACCTGTGCCCAGGAATTCGAGATGAGCCTGGACAACGTAATGCAACCCTGTCTCAGAAAAAAAGTATGATAAGGTTCGAGCCCTTAAGAGGTTTTGGGTCTAGTTGAAGAGTCAGCATGTACACATGAAAAAAGAAATGACACTGCCCTCTAATACCATAGGAGGCAACACAAGTCAGTGTATGAGTGACGTTGGGTGCCTGCTTTATGTATAGATACGTTTTGTGAGCTCATTCAAGGGAGAATTCCCATTGACTGGCACAACCAGTAAGGTTCGTAGAGTGATCAGGAATAAAATAGGTTTTCTTCAAAGCAAGAGGCAAAAATGTGGAGCCCAGGTGGGATCAGGGGCCTTCTGCAGCTGCCACAATTGGAACATATGACCAAGTCGAGTTGAAGTGACAACTGGTGGGTGTGGGACAGGCTTGGGGGGAGGGGCCGGGAGGGCTCCTCCCCTTCCTGACCTGGGGACCGTCTTCACTTCGCCCCGGCACCTGTCGACCTGTCTTTCTTGTGTTTCAGATTTGCCATATGGATGGGAACAAGAAACTGATGAGAATGGACAAGTGTTTTTTGTTGAGTAAGTGTATACAAAGAAACTGCTGTCAGCTGTTCTGCTTTTTAATAGGAATTTTTAATTATAAAAGTAATACAGTAACTGTAGAATTATATAAAGTGTAATAGTATATACCTGTAATCTTAGCAGAAGTAACTAATTTTAACAACTCTGGATTTATTCTTCTATTTTCTATGCACATGCATCCTTAAAAAAAAAGTTAGGGAATGTCCTGTGTGGACTGTTTATTGACCTGCTTTTTCCACATACTATATTGTGAGCATTTTGTCATATCCTTATCTGTTTTTCAAATAGATGCTATTTAGCGGCTCTAGAGTTATTTTGTACAGATATACTGTAATTTATCAAATTGCCTATCGGACATTGATGATGTTAAATTCCTATTGAGAACCTGTAATTATAAATAATGTATTGAGCCTCCTTATCTGTAAGACTTTTTCACCTCTCTGATTCTGTCTTTAGAATAAATTCCAGTATCTACCCTGGCTAGAGTACAGTGGCACAATCATGGCTCACTGCAGCTTCCCCCTTTGGGCTCACGTGATCATCCTCCCACCTCAGCTTCCCGAGTAGCTGGGACTATAGGTGTGTGCTGTCACATTGAAATGTTGCTTAGTTTTTGTAGAAACGAGGTGTGACTATGTTGTCCAGGCTGGTCTTGAACTCCTGGGCTCAAGTGATCCTCTTGCCTTGGCCTCCCAAATTGCTGAGATTACAGACGTGAGCCACTGTACCCAGCATCCAATATATTTTAATACTGTTTCCACAAGATTTAAATCAATTCCAAATCGAAACGAGAGTGCTCATAGGAGGTATGAGTGCAGTCTTAAGATGAAGATTATTGGAATTTTATTAGTCGGCAATTTCATATTTACAACTAAGGCTTTATCATTTTGAGTTTTTTACTTCTCTATGTCTTTAGGCCATTGCACAGGGCTAAGAGATTTAATTGAAATCTACTGAAAAGAGTGGCTGACAGAGCTCATAGCTATGTTTACATGAATTAGTTTAAGACCCAAAGCCTTCTCAAGAAGCCTTTTTTGAGATCTAAGGATACTTGGAAGTAGTTATATGTTACAGCATATTTTATAGGCAGTTCTGGAGGAAAGGGTTCAATGACTGTCTTTCCTGGCAGAAATGTAATCCTTCTGGAGGCCAGAAGATAGATTAAATGGGCCCTAGTTCTTTTCAGGTTTAAGAAATAAGCGTTTTGGTACATGAAAAATGGGGTTTGCCTAAACTGTAAGATTATCTTATATTATAAATGCTGGTGTTCATTGCTGTGGGCTCATTGCTCTTTCTCTTTTTCTGGGCAGCCATATAAATAAAAGGACTACCTACTTGGACCCAAGGCTGGCGTTTACTGTGGATGATAATCCGACAAAGCCAGCCACCCGGCAGAGATACGACGGCAGCACCACTGCCATGGAAATTCTCCAGGGCCGGGATTTCACTGGCAAAGTGGTCGTGGTCACTGGAGCTAATTCAGGAATAGGTAGGCAGTTAACTTATTTTATTTATTCGACTGTGGGACTGCTATAATGATATCCACTTAAATCTAACTAGAATGGAATTTTTTATAGTGATTCTCTGACTTAAACATGAATCTTATCCTTTTCAGCTATGATTTCATTAAAATCACCACCTTCTTTAAATCCTAATGTTGTCACGGAAGGCTCTGTAGGGGCTGACCTTGAAGTGTCTGAAAGCTGAACACTCAGCAAAAGACTGTGGCTGTTTTGGTATTCAGGAAGAAGAGACAACAGGCTCCGTCTAAGAGTTTTTGACCTGGTCTGCATGGTGTATGGACATATTTCAATTACCTGGGTTATTCAAACCTAAATTGGTTGGTAATAGAATATGGGGAACAACAAGGTATTACGACTTGGGAACAAAGGATACTACAGGTTTCAACTGGTCACTGAGCATATCATTTTCTTTTGGGCGCAGGATCTTATTTCCTTTTAAAATTGGAGAATGAGTTCCTGTCTTCACCTCTGAATTAACCCTCTTAATTGCCAGTGTTGACCCACAGGGACCATCATGGGTAGATGGCTTGAGAGGGTGTCCTAGCTTCGATATGGTGGGCTGGTAAGGAAACAGGAGCAAGGCGGAAGCAGACCATAACTCTTCCTAGGATTTTATACTTATTTTGCTTTGGTCTATTTACCTAAGTATCTGAATCAGTGAGAACCAACCGCTTCGAGTACACATAGGCATCTTTGGATTTGCTGACAGATAAAACATTGCCTTGGGCTGTCTTCTGTCAAGTTCTCTCTGTCCTTATGGTGTACATAAAGGTGTACATATTTCTGCGGTTCATGAAATGTTTTGATACAGGCACGTAATGTGAAATAATCACATCCTAGTGAGTGGGGTATCCATCCATCCCCTCAAGTATTTATCCTTTGAGTTATAAACAATTTAATTATACTCTTTTAGTTATTTAAAAATGTACAGTTAAGTTATTGACTATAGTTACTGTGTTGTGCTATCAAATAGTAGGTCTTAGTCTTTCTATTTTTTTTTTTGTGCCAATGAACCATCTCCACTTCTTTCTTAATTTGGAACAATTCCTTGAAGCTACAGAAATATTTTCTAGCATGATTAGGGAAGCACAGGAGGTAAAAATACATTGTTCAGGGATCAATTATTGTCTTATACAAGGTCTAGAATCTAACAGGCTGCAATCTGAGTGCAGAATTTTTGACTGTACTTGGCTATGAAGGTAAATAGGCAAATTGGAATGTTTTTTAAGAATTGAAAGGGATTTATTTAAAATCAATTCTCATACCTCATCCTGGGCTCCAAATATGTGCAATCCACTTGTCTGAACTTCTGCATTGGAGTAAGTTTTATATCATTGTCATTGAAGTCCAAACTGATGGCGTAATAGTAAAATCAATGGTGGGATCCCCCATCCAGGAAGTGATACATTGTGTTGATCATATTAACTACTGCTAGGGTGAATGTGTGGAGCCATGCAGTTGTGGAATTATTAAGAAAAAAGGATTTAAGGACTTAAAAATATCTTTTTAAAAATTTAACGGGTTAACCAGAAGATTAAAAGATCTTATTCTCTTAATCTTCCAGCTAGACTGTTTTTCCCTAATGAGTAAGATACGTGACTGCTGATTATTTTTTTGTGTTAAGTGTTCAAACTACTCCATCTGACATTAGATAGCAGACCCTTGAAGAGAGCTAATACTCTTTCAGAGATTTGCAACAGCAGACCCACAACATGGTAATCCAGGACTGATAGAATTGGTTCAGAATATGAAAAGGGTGATGTCTAGTTAGATATCAAAGTTGTGATGGAGAGGAGGAGATTCTGAAGCATTGAGAATAAATTTGTGGTTGTTGAGAATGGCCCTTGCATCTTGGAGTAAACCCAAAAACTCTGTGCCTATTTGCAGCTCCCACTTCCCCCTAAGACTCTTCCTTCCTGATACTCATCATTCATTTTGCGGACACTGCAGGAGGTGTCTGCGGTCCCGTTGGAGCTCTTGGCAAATTGTAATGCTCAGGACGTCACAGATGTCACGCAAAGTCTTAGGGAGACCAGCCTTTCCCATTCCAGTGCCCACAGCTCTTTCCCCAGCGGTCGCCTTCCTCAGAAATGGCCTTTAACACCGCCACCTCACCCCATTCCCCTCCACTCTTGGGAAGTATAAGTCTAGGTGAGTGCCGAAGATTTTCTTTCTGAATTTTTGAAATAATATTGTACTGCAAATCCAGGCAATCAAAAACTCACAAATCACTGTCACTCTGCAGCAGTGGTATCAGACCTGAAGAAAGGAAGAGGCTGAAGATAGGCACATGGCTTTGCTAAGTTAGCTTTTATATACTGAGTGGCTGCCTTAGAAACTGTCCTTGCCCAGGTAGGCTGTGGCTTCTAGATAAAGTCCTTCTGCTAAGCTATGAAACATGCCAATTGATAAATTGCTATCACTACTTTAGTTCTGCTCGTTTCAAATGAAATTGCTGAATGCCAAGTGAGTGAATTTGGGCATCTTTATTTCCAAGATTTCTGGGGCATTCAGGAGTCATCTATCTAAGCTTTCATGGTGCTGGTGTTCCCTTTCCTTTGGCCACTCAAGGCAGCCTGTTTGCTTTGGATAAACTGTGAAATCTTTAACCTTGTGACTGTCCATTTTCTCTAAGGCAGAGTGGGCTGAAACAAAACATCACAGGATTTATTTGGAAAGTGGTGACTCTACAAATAAAAACATAGATACCTAGTTTGCCTTATAAAGTCCGATTTACAAATCTAGCATTTCCAGTGGTTCTTTTTTTTTTAATGCCCCGAAAGGCACTGCTTTGTTGGAACTGCCATTGGTGAGGGTCTCGCTGATATGGAAGGGGGCATCCCTCGCTTGACATTCTTCAGGGTTGCACTAGTGCCATGCCCCCTTTGAAGTGGCCTCTAAGCAAACTCCATCTTGTCATAATTTTCCTCTCCTTGGCTGTGATAAGGAGCTGTATTTTGAGTTTTTGATAACTGATACTGCTAAGGCAACTGGAGAGATTCTTCATTCATCTAAAAAAAATCAGTGATTCCGACAGATAAAAGGATTTGGAGGAAATGTCAGCGTAAAGCACTGTGGGTTCATGAAATCCTTGCTTTTACAGTTAAGGTTTATAGGCAGGTATTACCACTGTCAACTGGATTCAGCTGTCTAGATTAGGGGTGAACAAAGTACGATCTCTGGGCTAACTCTGACCCACTGTCTGATTTTGTAAGTAGAATTGTTTTTGGAACACAGCCATGCCCATTTATTCCCATTCATGTGATGGGGAACTACTGTATGTGTGTATTCGGTTATTCCAAAATAATATGGCTGTTTACATGTTACCAGAATAGTTGCCCAATTTTGGCAGAGATTGTATAGGTCACAAAACCTGTAAATATTTACTCTTTGGCCTTTTCCAGAAAAAAAAGTGCTGACTCTTGCATTAGATAATCCAGTTCATTCAAAGTGTTATCACCCCAACATTCTCTAAATTAGCCACAGCATAGATGAAATTTAGGCAAATGGGATGCCCCAGGCCACAGGAAGATTTGGCAGCGCATTGTATGTCATTGTTGCACCAGTGTCCTGTACCCCCTGTGCCCCTTGTCTCAACACCCCCACTTTTTTTTAGGGAGCTGCAAGGATTAGAATGTTGCCTCCTCAGAAACTAACACTCTTCTCTCCTTGACCTTTGTTTAACCAGCTTTCTGAACCTGAAGAACTTTGTAGATTGAAAGCTGTAGCTTGTGGACCTCTCTCTGTGGAGATCAGCATCTCAGTATCCAGGGGGAAGTCATCTCTTCACCCAAAGCTTCTGCTAGCAGATCAAGAGGCCTGGAACCCCGCAGTCCTGAATGCTAACCAGTAGAGACAAGGGAGAAATTCATTTCTGTTTGTGTTCAACGTAGACTGAGCAGGAAGGGCTGGATGTTTTACGGCTCTTTGGAGTTAGCAGCTTGATGGCTCTGATTTGGTAAAAACAATCGGAAATGCCTTCAGCACGGTGATCATTACATGCAAGTGTCGGGAAGTGTTAGGAAAGGAAATTTTTTTTTTTTAGGTGAGGGAATTTCCTATTGAGGAAGGTCCCTGCTTTGTTTTTAGACTCAGTCTATCAGTCAACTAATTTGGCTGTGCATGTAAATACTTGAGTGTAAAATGCTGCCGCGTGCTACCTGCCAGCTGTCATGTTGCTCATCAAAGGCAAGATCCTTCTAATGAAGGATTAGCTGGCTGCCTAAATGTGGGACCACCTACTCTGTTCACTGTCTTAATTAGCTAGATGTTTCTTAGAGCTCATGCAAATTATTTTCTGTAAGCAGACGGATTTAATATCATATTTAAGGAGTGACATCCAGGGTTTTGTCAGACATTCATTAAGAAAAATTTTTTTTTTCCGTATTTGAGATGGGGTCTCACAATGTTGCCCAGGGGTTGTTCTTGAACTCCTGGGCTCAAGTAGTCCTCCCACCTCAGCTTCCCAAAGTACTGAGATGACTGCTGTGAGCCACTGTGCCCAGATGCTGTTAACAAATATGAACAAATAAGATATTTTCAGTCCAATCTTCAGTGGTAATGATAATAAAACTTCGTAACTTTCAGTCCCAATCCAGCAGTGGCTAAAACTTGATTTTAAAAGTTTTTTCCAGAATTCGTTCCAGATGAAAAGTTTCTTTCACCTTGTGAACCTTTAGAACGCTGGGCTGCATCATATGTTGTGACTTTAAAGCTAGAATAACCTCACTTGGTTTCAATTTTTGAGCCAAAGGACCCATTAACAGAAACAAAACTTTTCTTCCTCTGAACAAATACAAGCTGGCCACATTGGTAAATACCAGTGAAATGTATTTTGGGACTGACACTTGAATTTTCTATTGGTGTTTATGTCACAAAGTCACCTCTCTAAGGTTTATTACGTGGACATATATATATATATATATATATATATATATACACATACACACACACACACACACATATACATACACACTTTTATATCAAAATGTATATATTTTAAGGTATAAAAAGTATGTGCTCAAGGCATCAGTCACTCCAAAATTTGGTTTCCTTGAAATAAAATGAAGGTATCAAATTTCATGCAGGGAATCCCAAAGTGTTATCATGGGGTGTTGTTGAAATTGATGCTCTTAGCTTAGCCTACTTTTTAAAACTTGGGGACCTGTTTCTAAATCATGTGTTGAAATTACAGTGTGAACTGGACTTGCCATACTCTTTGATCCTACAAATCATCACCATGATGACTTCCTGTCTGCTGCAAGTTCAACCCATTCTACACTAATACAAGAACATTAGTTTTTCTTCACGTAGGGAAGGGTTTTCATTCCTAAGATTTTAAACCCACGCTTCCCAATTATAGATTACACCAGCTTCCTTTACCCCTTTGTTTCTTTGTTTTCTTTTTTGTACCTAGATGTTACTAAATATTGCCTTTGAGCCTAAACCATGCTATTGATGTTGTTGTTTTTTCTTTTTCCCCAGTTATTCCGAAAGGTCCCATAAATCTGAGGCCATAGCTAACTTAGATTTAGTCATTTTCTTGGGTAAAACATACTCATATGAAGTGATTACCCTTAGGATCTTGAAATGCCTGATTAGTTTCCTTTCTGATTGTTGACAAGACTTAAACTAGTGGAATCTTGGCATTTATCTTTTTAAGAACCTGGTGCTCATTAAGGAAAGGAAAATATTCTGAAATAATTGAAATAACCTTTTGGGCATTGAAACTCCATTTTGAATTTAAAACATTTGTGTCTGCTGTTCTCTTATGCTAAATTATATCCAGGTATTGTAAGTAAAATTATTTTGAAGTTACTTTGTCCTAAGAAACTATGGAGATTATTGACAATATTAGAAAGAGTCCGTAAATGATAATTATATAAAAATTGGGAATTAGTACCTTATGACTTAACCATTTTACATTGAAATGTTATTGGACATTGAATGTACATGGAAATCACAGGATCAAAGTATTTGAGAAACAAATATCTAAAGGAAGAGACCAATTTAAAACATTCTAATGAGCTTCATCTCATAATTTGGTAATCTCGTAAAATACTTTTGATAGGGGTGTGTATCTGTATGAATATATTTTTAAAATAGATTTGTAATCACATACACAGTAGTGCCCCCTTATCCATGGTGTTTGACTTTTTTTTTTTTGGAGACAGAGTCCTACTCTTTCACACAGGCTGGAGTACACTGGTGCAATCTCAGCTTATTGCATCCACTGCCTCCCAGGTCCTCGTGTCTCAGCCTCCCAAGTAGCTGGGATTACAGGTGCGCACCACCACGTCAAGCTAACTTTATGTTTTTAGTAGAGACAGGGTTTCGCCATGTTGCCCAGGCTGGTCTTGAACTCCTGAGCTCAGGCAGCCTGCCTGCCTCAGCCTCCCAAAATGTTAGGATTACAGATGTGAACCAGTGTGCCAGGACGGTATTTCACTTTTTGAGGTTTCAGTTACCTGAGGTCAACAGGCATCTGAAAATACTAATTTCGTGAGAGAGAGTGTGTGTGAGAGACCACATTTATGTGACTTTTATACAGTACGTTGTTATAGTTGTTCTCTTATTATTGTTGATCTCTTACTGTACCTGATTTATAAATTAAAATTTATCCTACGTATGTATGTGTAGGTGAAAACATAGAATATGTAGGGTTTGGCACTATCCAGTTTTTCAGGCATCACTGTGGGTCTTGGAACGCCTCTCCCGAGGATAAGGGGGCTACTGTCTGTGTGAACCTGATTAGATCTCATCGGAAACTTTTTTTGTCACATAAGGTCATCAGTTGAATTTCATGCTTGCATGTAGGTGTAGAATTTTAATTGCTTTTTTGTAGTGTCAGCATAACAAATGAGGGTCATACAAACTATTGTTCAATGACAAAGTGGTTCAAACTCATAATTTAAAAACTAATAAGAGATTTTTGTTCTACTTGAGGTCTTGTAGTGTTACATAAAGCTTGAAAATTTGGAACTTGTTTTACTTAAAACCCAATTAAAATAATTTGATCTTTTGCTTTTACATCATATAGTGACACAGTAAGAATTGTAATGGAAGACAGTATTCTACATAGTTTCTTTCGTTTTTGAGATGATGTCTCACTCTGTCACCCAGGCTGTAGTGCAGTGGCATGATCTCAGCTCACTGCAACCTCTGCCTCCTGGGTTCAAGTGATTCTTCTGCCTCAGCCTTCTGAATAGCTGGGATTATAGGCGTGAGCCACCCTGCCTGGCTAATTTTTGCTAATTTTTGTATTATTAGTAGAGATGAGGTTTCACCATGTTGGCCAAGCTGATCTCGAACTTCTGACCTCAAGTGGTTTGCACACTTCGGCCTCCCAAAGTGCTGGGATAACAGACATTAGTCACCATGCCCGGTGGTATTCTACCTATTTTCTTTAAGAGCAGAAATGTCTTTATATATTTTTATTTTTTTTCCACTAGAGGGCTCTGTTGCCCTTTGATATAATTAAACAAAAGAGGTAGCATTGCAATATAGTTTTCTTCCTTCCAGTCCATCTTGCTTTCATTTTTGTTAAATAATGTCTTTTACTTTTCTAACATGTCTTTTAGGTCTTACACTTCTCTGTGATAGAGTTCAAACTGAAGACTCTTACTAGTGTCATGTTTGTTTCTTTTTCTCTGTCTCCTGTTTTGTTTGTATAAAATGCCAGGGATGAAGGGATCTACTGAATAAAAAGGGCCATTGTATTTAGGGAGCAGTCTATTCTGCCATTCTGCCAAATCACACAAGGGCATGTGTTTTCGTGATATTATTGGTTTTGAGTGTGTTGGCCTAGCAATAATATGATTTTTTTTTTCCTAAGTGGAAATTGTAATATTTACATATTAATACTCTGTTTAAGGTTCATTTTCAATGCCTTGGTGACCTTATGTTTTTTCCTTTTTGTTTTTTTGAGATGGAGTCTTGCTCTGTCACCCAGGCTGGAGTGCAGTGGCACGATCTTGGCTCACTGCAACCTCTGCCTACAGGGGTCAAGAAGTTCTCTGCCTCAACTTCCCGAGTAGCTGGGATTACAAGAGTCTGCAACCATGCCTGGCTAATATTTGTATTTTTAATAGAGACGGTTTCACCATCTTGGCCAGGCTGATCTTGAACTCCTGACCTCGTGATCCACCCGCCTTGGCCTCCCTCAGTGTTGGGATTACAGTTGTGAGCCACCGCACCCTCGACCCTATGTTTTTTCTAAAGAATATAGTTTCCCTTGCCCCTGCCCCCAGCCTTACCCAGTGTTACATAATTTATTGTAATTAAATTATTAGTGATATATTCTTGCTCTAGAAGAAAACATGTCCTTTTGGGCTCAGTGCAGTATATGTTTCTTGAATAAGAGGGACCATATTAAACTAGCTACTCAACTTGAAGCCGATAGCCAGTGTTCTCCGTGTACAGTCTTAAGGAGGGTAATTTTTATTTTGGCTCTATAATTACGGTTTGAGGCAGCCCATTAATCGCATACTTCAGCTGTCAAATAGAACTTTGGCCCGGAAAGGAATACACTTTGGCTTTACAAAACTGCTTATTTTCAGATCTTTAAACGGGGACAAAAATGAATATGCTATATTATATACTTTTATTTATACATTTTTTTTCCTCAGCAACTTTTTCAAAAATGCAAGAGTCTGAAAAACATTGCAAATATACTTGTAACATTGCAAAACTGTTTCACGAGAGTCAAGATGGTTTGGTTGTTTATATACGGATAATGTTCTTTGTTTATCAAATAAATTGTTAAAACTAGATGACTATTCTGAGAGTTATTATAGACATCATAATAAATGAGATGCCGATGGTGGAAAACCCCCGATTGTTGCCTATTTGGTATGACGCAGCCCTTCTTGGACTTTTGTAGCCTATACATGACCAGATAAGAATCCTCAGCCTTCTCCAAAATAATGTTTGGGTCACTAGGCGGCCTTCTTGGAAAGATCTCTTAAATTAAGGCACCAGTAGATGTATCAAAAAGTGAGTTCCAATAGCTTGTGTTTAGTTTCTTGCCTACATTTGTGATCTCCCTTTGGCTTCATAAGTAACAGTATATTTCGCGAAGCGCTGATCTCGGTCTACACAAGCCTTACTGAATGGGATACGTAGGAAGGGTTGTGTAGTGTGACAGGGTTTCAATCTAATTGTTCCAAGTCTTTGAGTGATTTGCTTACCAGGCTGTGTTGCTTGGTGGTTTTACTTTCTGTGATTGTTGGAGCCTTCATGTTAGAAGCCATATTCAGATGGTGCTCTCTGAAAGCAAAACAAGGTTTCTTCACTAGACTCTTAAGAGGACATCTGAGATGATGTGCATGAACGAAAGAGAGATGGCGGGCAGGGAGGAAACTCATATTTCGGTGTTGCTACTATTTCTTCCTAGGCGGAGGTTAACAAGCCGGATGAACAGAGCTAAGCCTTTTGTATGAGTTTATTTCCAGAATCAGATTTCTCCTATGGTTGCACAGAAACTGAAGTTAAAGCGAATACAATGCTTTTCGTTTTTACAGTTACCTTTAAAATGTATTTAATTGTTAAGATTAATATTTATTAATTATAATATTGTCTTATATTGATAGCTGTCTAAAATTTATGAAGATTCTGTTCTTGTCATATTTAATTCTCACCACAGTGCTTACAGCTGTCTTGTGACGGTGTCAAAAGGAGAGTGCAGAGAGGTGAGGTGACGTACTTGAGATCATACAGCTTTTTGTGGAGTGGGGGTGCCTGCAGGATAGAGCAGAGGGTAATCGACTCTGTGCCTGGGACCCCTTCCTCTGTACGTGCCACCATCTTGTTGGGAGGAATCACAGCACACAGTCATGAACGAGCTGTTTCTGAGCAGCTTGTTCAGTTTTGTTATTCTTGAGTTTGAAATCAACCACTTTATTTAAACCTGGGAAGGCTCCCTTTGTGTACGGCCAAGCGTTGGGAGTGGCATCTGTGGGGAGGGCCATGGCAGATGTATTTTCTGTACTCCATGTTGATCCTGGATTCGGAAGCTGAAGCTTAGGGCGGGCACAGTAGCTCACGCCTGTAAACTCAGCCTTTTGGGAGCCTGAGGCAGGAGGATTGCTTCAGCTTAGGAGTTCGAGACCTGACTGGGCAACATAGCAAGACCCCATCTCTACCAAAAAAAATTTTTTTTTAAACTGGAGCTTCCTTTACCAAAACCCCTTTGGTGTTATGATTGCAAAATAAGCATTGAGGAATAAATCTCGGGGAACGGGAGGTAGCATTTGTCAAGCTCTTATATATGCCAGGTGTTAAGCTAGATTAGCTTGATATGCCTTCTCATTTAATATAATAATTATTTTAAAGATGATTGTGATTAACATGTATTATGGAAAATTTAGAAAATGAAGATAAAGTAAGAATAAAAGATTTTAAAACCCCCCAATTCTTACCAATTAGAAGTGTACTATTAATAATTACCATATATGATTCTAAGCATGTTTTCCCTGCTTTTGTGATTTTTCCATTTAGCTATAAATTGTATCTTTCTGTGTTCCTAAATACTCTACATCTTAAATGGCTGCATAGTATTCCATTATGTGGTTCCAGCTCTTCTCCCAGTATGGTACATTTGGGTGGATTCCAGCTTTTTAATAGCTATGGAATGGAGAAGCACATTTTGTAATTAAAGGTTTGTACCCATCCGTGACTCTACTATAGTTTTATTTTGTGGAAGTGGAATTGCTGAATCAAGTGATTTGCTCCCAGACCTTAATATCTTGATTCGTTTTGTCAAACTGCCCTGGAAGGTTGTACCAATTTGAATGCTCCTTTGCCCAACGTCCTTGCCAAACTTGGGATTTAGAATTTTTAAAAAGTATCACTTATATTTGCATATCTCTGATGATTAGCAAGATTGATAAGCTTTTCTTATGTCTGGCTTTTTGTTTTATTAACCAATTGCCTTTTCATCTTATATGCATGACTATTGGGTATGCATCGATTGCTAATTGATTGCTTGTCTCCTACTATAATTTAATTTTCAAAATATCCCTTAGAAGTTAATTTATAAAGTGTCTGTTACTTTAAGTACCTATTCAATCCTGTGATCAAGAGGAAATTCACAAAGAAAGAGATTGGCCTAATTCCTCAGTTTGCTTCACTAAAATCTTTTAAGCACACATTTTATCTATTATGCCAGCGACAACTCAAATCAAAGGCACTGTTGCTTTGGTACCCCCATTTAAGGAGGGAATACCCCAGAAAACTTAAACTTGGCCATCTTTGCAAAGGTGGTGGAGTCCGAAGATGACACAGTAGGCGAGATTTGATTATTTTGGTTTTGCAGATTTCCCTTAGATCTTCTATTAATGATAGTAACATCGCTTCAGAGCTTTTTTGTGCATTCTCTCATTTGTTGAGGCTGCTCTCATGTGGAGAAATTGTACCATTGCTGAAAATAGCTTTGCTGACAGTTAAGGCAAGCTTGATCGGTAGCAGGTTCTATCTGGAAAGATGTAGGGGAGGAATACTGACTCTGGAAGCAGAAGTGAGCTAGTTTCGAAACCTGGGATAACCACTTCCTATCTGAATGACCTGCGCAAGTTACTTCCTCCTCGGAACTGCTGTTCCACCTCTCTGCAACATGGACAGTACTCCTGCTTTGCAAAGTTGTTAAAGATGGAAACTCCAGAGTGCCCAGGGAATTGTCTGCCCATCGTTGCAGGCGTTTAATAATGCTTAGCCATTTCTGGAATGGGAGGCAAGAGGATTGAGTTACCACTGAAATTAGTTTGGTATTTTCCTAGCTTCCTGGTTCCCAGATCCTCAAGAGGCTGCCATAATCTCTGTGAATTTGTCCTAAAATGACCTTTCTAAATAACTGTTTTAGGCATTGAGTTGTCTTTGGTATGAAAGAAAACAGTTTAGATATTTTTTTGGTTGGAAGTCAGATAATAGCTTCATCCATAAATAAAGAAATGGAAAACAAAACAAACAAACAAAATACCCAGACAAGGTTATTTTTGCTACAGACAAGGAACAAAAAAAGATATATTAAACTTGGGGAAAATAGGGGAGGAAAACTATTATTCTTTAAAATTACTGTTACACCACGCATCACGGTAACATCTTTGATACTGAGAGTTCTGCATTAGCACACTTGCTCACTCAACTTTGTGATAGTTTATTGGCCTGCCTGGCGTATTAAGGATAAATGTTCAACTTCGCTGTCCCACTTTCTTGATCATATTCAAGAATGTGTCAGTGTTTGAGTACAGTTTTATTGGCACTTAAAAAGGTAGGGCAGTTTTATTGGAGTCTACTGGACATGCTAGGAAGAGAGCTGTAATTTGACACAGATGGTCCTTAACTTATGTAACTTAAGGCAAGTCACTTAACCATTTTGAGCCTGACTTTCCTCATTTGTAAAATCAAGAGAATGATAATTTCTCTGTCACATACTGTTTTGTACAGATCAAATAAAACAATACGTGAAATGCTGTAATGAAGAATTCAAATACTGTATGACTATAAGGTTGCCGGCGGTTGGGGAAAAATAACAATTATAGAAGAAAGAGTCCTAAAGGGAAGATTAGGGTTGGAAGAAGGTGGAGGAAGAGAGTCATTTAATTCCTTAAAGAAAGGAATAAAATAAGAGCTCTTGACTTTTTTCTTGTGTTTAGGATATGGGGAGAGGTTCCTGCAAGTATCTTCTTAAGGATTTACAAAGTGAACCAGATGTCAGGTGAACGGGTAGCACGCTATGCGATTGATTGCTTAGTGATGACTAAAATTTTAATGGATGCTATCCCATTTAAAGCTGACAGGCTCTGACTCTAGCCAGATATTCAGGTGCAGAAACTTGATACAGTAAGAAGGGAATCTCTGCAGAGGCAGAAACTTCCATAGTTGGAGTTGTGTTGAGATTACATAGGTGGAAATGTTGTGAGTTCTTGGGCGATGCTGTTTCTTCCTGCTTGTCATAAGTTTTACCTGCCCAGGTCCTTACTTCTGCTCACAGTGCAGCACCAATGTAGATGCACATTGGGGATTCAGACCCAAGCTGGATGCTGCTTGCTTATATAACGTCAACAAAATTGCCAGCCACATCTTGATTACAGAAACTCTTTTCCTGGTGATCACACAAAGCAAAATAATGAAAATAATCAATCTCTTTCAAATGGAGAGACTCCGCTGTGTCAGCTACCATTGGCTATAAAGATGAACTCTCAAAACTTTTTGCATCTTGCGATATAATGTCTTCCGACTGCCTTTGATTTTACTTTGTGGCTGTGTGGTGCAGCAAGGCAGCTGTGTCTTCTAAATTCAGCAGCTAGGTTAGAGAAGTTTCTATCAGCTGAGAGATCATCAGTGCATTCCAAACGGCATTAAAAATGCTATTACAACTCTATTAGCAAAGGAAGTTTCAATTCTAAGTTCATGTAGTTACTAGATGGAGTGTTTGACAGGGTAGAGAGCCCTGTAACAGATCCAAATGGGGAGCATCTCAGTCAGGGAGCAGAGTCAGACTTTTGGCAAGGGATACCATCCTTTCAGCCTGCAAAGCTGACTTGGGAGCTGTCAGCCTGTGTATGCACGAGGGCCTTTTTCCTGCCAGGCTTAGCATCACCACTTGCCCAGTGTTTCTTTTCTGTTGCCTGCTGGCCTGATCCGGGTGGGGTTTCGGGAAGCTAGTCGCATTGGTGTGTCATCATCATCATACTGTTCGTGATTGACTTACCCGAGTGCACACGTGTACATCTCGCTTGTATGTTTCTTACATGTTTACTTAATTATTGGGAAGGTGTATTAGTATCCTGTTGCTGCTGTAATGGACCACCACAAACTCAGTGTTTCCAGGCTGCAAACCTGTACAGCATGTTACTGTACCTAATACTATAGGCAGTTGTAACACAGTGTTGTATATGTAAACACAGAAATGGTACAGTGAAAACACAGTGCTGTAATCTTATGGGACTGCCGTTGTATGTGCAGTCCATTGTCATGTGATAGTCATTAAGGGAGGTGGACATTTTCGTGTTTGATTATTTCCATAGGCTCAAGGGTAGAGCTTCCCAAGCAGCCTTTAGGACAAAGGGAAGAACTGGTTGGTGGCCCGGAGCCTGGATCTGGCCTCCAGATGTTTTTTGTATGGGCCACACAAAAATGGTCTGTAGTGGATTTTTTTTTTCTTTTTTTCTTGGACTCCTTGCCAACATATTAAAATCAGGATATTTTACTTTAATGTAGATTTATGGCAATTCCGAAAAATCAGAATGAGTGTTGTGGACTAAATGTGTATGTCTTCCCCCACAATTCCTATGTTGAAACCCTAATCTTAATGTCATGGTATTTGGACATGGGGGGTGATATGGTTTGGCTGTGTCCCCACCCACATCTCATCTTGAACTGTAGTTACTGTCATCCCCAGGTGTTGTGGGAGGGACCTGGTGGGAGGTGACTGGATCATGGGGGCGGTTACCCTCATGCTGTTTTCATGACAGTGAGTGAGTTCTCATGAGATCTGATGGTTTTATAAGGGGCTTTCTCCCCCTTTTGCTTCACACTTCTTGCTGCTGCCATGTGAAGAAGGACATGTTTGCTTCCCCTCCTGCCATGATTGTCAGTTTCCTGAGATCTCCTGAGCCATGCGGAACTGTGAGTCAATTAAACCTCTTTCCTTTACAAATCACCCAGAATGGGGTATGTCCTTAGATTAGCCTGAGAACAGAGTAATACAGGGGCCTTTGAGTGGTGATTAGATCACGAGGATGGAGCCCTCATAAGTTAAGTTCTGTGGCTTCTTGAGAAGAGGATAGAGAGCTAACTTTCCTTAAGCCATGTGAGAACACAGTGGGAAGGCAGCCGTCTGTAACCAGCAGGAGGGCCCTCCCCAGGAATGTGACCATGCTGCCACCTTGACCTTGGACTTTAAGCCTCTGTTAACTGTGATAAACAAATGTCTGCTGTTTAAGCCACTGGTTCCATGATATTTTGTTACTGCAGCTTCAGCTGACTGTGGCTTACGTCCATCAAGGAACATACTTGCACCGAGGCTGACCAGAGCTATTTCCTATAGGCTGACGCCCTGTAGGCAGTCACAGGCTATTTTCCACGGTCATTTTACCTGCCTGCTTCCTGTAGAGACTTGAACTTAGAACTTTGGTTTGGAGTCTGCAATGAAAACTATGTGAAGACATTGGACTGAGTGCCTCACAGCCACTGCCACGCCCTTACTCAGTCTTTTGTGCAATTAACAAACATTTATTGACTACTGAGTACCAGATGGTAAGTCTTCAGGGTAGAAACAGACATATTTTATATCTCCCTGCCCTTATGGAGGATATAAAATAAAACGAAATACAGTCAGGCTTCGCTGAATGACAGGGATATGTTCTGAGAAATGTGTCAGGCCGTGTCATCATTGTGTGACTGTCATAGGATGTATTTACACAATCTTATATGGATTGTATAAGTATTACATTATATTCTACTATACACCAAGCCTATATGGTATAGCCTTATTGCTTCCAGGCTGCAGACTTATACAGCATGTTACTGTACCGAGTATTATAGGCAGTCATAACACAGTGGTAGGTGTTTGTGTATCTAAACATAGAAATGGTATAGTAAAAATACTGCCCTTGTATCTGCAGTCCATTGTTGACCATCCTGCTGCTATACAGTGTGTGACTGTATCAGCAGTTTGGTCTTTGTGCTTCTAGAGACCATTTGAATTGATTTGCTTTTGTGAGTCAGGGTCTTGCTCTGTCACCCAGCCTTGAGTGTATCAGCATGATCATAGCTCACTGCAGCCTCCACCTCTTGGGCCCAAGTGATCCTCTCACCTCAGCCTCCTGAGTAGCTTGGACTATAGGCATGCACCACTATGCCTAGCTCACTTTTTGTATTTTTAGTAGACGTGAGGTATCACTGTGCTGCCCATGCTGGTCTTGAACGCCTGGGCTCAAGCAGTCCTCCTGCCTCAGCCTCCCAAAGTACTGGGATTACAGATATGAGCCACCACATCTATCCAAACTCTGGGTAGTTTCTAATTATTTCTGTATTTCTATTTGTATTTAAAAGCACAGGATACTAAAGGATGTTTTTTCATACTTGAGGAAGCATCTAGAAAGGAATCAGCAAATATGGTCTAAGTTCAAGAGAACTTTAGCTAGTCTGAGTGACACTCTCATTAAGTCTTACCAGTCGTCTCTGATTTTTCTTAACCTTTATTTCCACTTATGCATCTTCTGAGTAACCATATAGAAAAGGAAAATCTACAAGAGGTATGGGGTGAGTGCGGAGTCACCATCAGCTTGAACACGTGGGTGGATCTGTGGTCAAGTGTAATTGCTTATTCTGTAATTCACATTAATCACGGTTCCATCACTCGCCTTGTGTTAATAAGCATGCGGCCGCGTGATGATTTTTTAAAAGGTCGTCCAGTCTCTCGACGTCCATGCTTACCACCTGAGCAGTTTATGTACTCTTCAGATGGTATGTGCTAAAAATGAGTAGCTAGTCTGAGTGGCAGGCTTACTTGTTTTATTTTGTGGGCAGATTTCTTTTACAGCTCTTGCTGGGTTTCTTTTAGTGGGCTTCTTTGCTTTGCTCCTGTTTCAACTTAGCCCTGTAGCTCTGGGCCCTTCATTTCTCACATGCTGATGGTATAGCTGAACTCTGCTAACGCTGGTTATTAATCTGACAATCTATACCAGGGAGGTTTTATAATTGCCATAATTCTTTGCTCGATTCCATTTCCCAGCTTCTCAAATGGAGTGGCAGCTGCAAAGCACAGTATTTGAACATGAAGTAGAGAATCGTCGCTTCAACTTATGATTTTACATTCCGTCAAGGCTGCAGGGAAATCGGTCATATTTCTGGATGATGTTTGGATCTACAAATTCCAAGCTAACTTTTTACTACTTATTATGTACACTGGAAAAGTTAGCCAAATGAAGATCTCACCATCAACCTTGAGGGAGTGACTTTTAGATTCCATGTATTAGTGGTTATAAAGCTAGTTTTGTGTGGATTGAAGAATTTAATTGTGTTTAACTTTTCAAACGATGCTTAAAAAAATCTTTAACTATCCACATATTCTGTTTAAACTGAGAAGTACCTGAAAGTGAAGTAATTTTTTTTTAAAGATGGAGTCTTGTTCTGTCACCCAGGCTGGAGTGCCGTGGCTCGATCTCGGCTCACTGCACGCTCCGCCTCCCGGGTAAAAGTGATTCTCCTGCCTCAGCTTCCCGACTAGCTGGGACAGCAGGTATGTGCCACCACGCTCAACTAATTTTTGTATTTTTAGCAGAGATGGGGTTTCACCATGATGGCCAGGCTGGTCTTAAACTCCTGACCTTAGGTGATCCACCTGCGTTGGCCTCCCAGAGTATGGGATCACAGTCATGAGCCACCCCGCCCGACCTGAAATAATTTCAAATTTATCCCCTAGGAACAAATGCTCATGACTTTAAATGAATAGAAAAATCAAACTAGTAGGGCTTCCAGACTGCACGTCATGAATAGAAGGATAATCCTAGGGAAACTGGCTCACAAAAGCAAGGGAGATACCTGCAAGGCTGAGCTGAGCTTGCAAGGGAAGAAAAATATTACAGAGTTGTCACATTTAGAAATAAGTGATTCCAAATTTACAGTCAGTGGACCATAGATTCCTTCCATCTTCTTAAGAGATTTTGTGCCTCTTGCACAGGTATTACCCCTACAAGTGTTTTCTTAAATGTACCTGGACTGTTTCCTTAAAGAACTGCTTTGTATGGTTCGGCTCTGTGTATCTGTGTTCTCATGTTGGTGAGGAGAACTAACCCTTGTGATGAATAAGAAATGGCAAACGTTGTTAATGTTGACTTTACTGTTTGCTCAAATATTAGTATTGGATTTCAGAGTCAGCATGCGAGCGGGATGGCTTTATTTTAAAACCATGTGATAGAAAGTGATCTGCTATTATTGACAGCATTTCTGGATGGCTGTCAGAAGCCTTTCTTTAGAAATATAACCATATTCTTAATGCTGGGCATTGCAGTCAACAATAGTCTAGATTTTGCAAAGACTATTATTTGGGGGTGCAGTGAACACTTTGCAGTGCCTGCTGAATTTTACCTATTCTGTAAGTCTTTGGGAACCATTGAGTCCCTCTTTTCATAGTTTCCTTTGGCCTCTGTTTTTATTATGGCAATCGGTATGAGATTTTTCTTTTTTATTACTTCTGTTATTCAGAGCACATCTCTAGCTTATCTCTTCACTCTCTGTTTAGTTTCATATTTTACTTGGATTTCTGTATATCAGTATCTGCCATTACAGTATTTAAGTGCTTGGAAAAATCAGGCAGTTGTTAACTTCTTGAGAAAATAAAGTACTCCACTGTTGTTACGAGCTGCTTATGACGAGTGAAAAATTCCCAATATTTGGCTAAACTTGTGATCATTTAGGTGTTGTTTGCAATTAATGGCAGGAAATATTTTCCTTGTCGTTAAGAGTATAACGTTGGTTTTAGAAAGCTTGATCGTGTTTTCTCCATGTTACATGTGAAAAGAACCAGGAGAGTGTATTGGTCCCATTGTCATATGGTGATCCCACTGTGGATAAATATGCAAGAGAAAGAATCCTGAAGAAAGCATTTCACCGAAGCCTGGGGACATTTCTGGTGACACACAGTGCTGATGGCACAGTGAGAACGGGAGAGGGCAGAAGCATTGCGCAGATAGAAAGGGTGTCACCTGCACCCTGAAAAATCCCAGTGCCATAACAGTGCAGACCCAGCAACACAGACAAACCTGACTCCCGCCAGTCCCTGTAAATGAAGATGGGGCCTTGCTGAGAAATAGAGGATGCAGATTCCACCCTCAGGCTTCCCTTCTTGGGATGCAGAGAAAACTCACTCACGGGCAATGACTCAAGAATTGTTATTTACCTAGGAAAGTATTCACAGGCCAATATTTGAAATGTGCAGCATGCCTTTTTATGTTTAGTTTAGAGCGTGAGGCTAGCCAGCTCTACTGTGGTTTACCAAGTGAGAGGGACACTTTCTTTCTGACAAGGGGAGGCTTTAGTTTCCTCGAATGTCTAATAGTGTTTGAGTTTCCTTTTAGAAGCATAGAAGATAGAAATACAGTTGGCAGAATTTGGATTTTCAACTATACAGTTGCTCAAATTATTCTGTCATTAAATAAAAATTTGTTAATGTTGTTCAGATATTACAGAAGCCAGCTTTAGTGACTTCTGCATGTTTAATCATAGGAGATTCTTCCATTCTGTGGACTTAGGTTTCTTTTTTCTATCCATGACATTTATCTGTATCAGGCTTTCTTTTCGTTCTACTAAATTTTTCAATTACCAATAGGCTATGAGAATAATTAGACTGACAGTATTACTGAGGAAAAAAAAACTTCCACTAAAAGTGACCCAAAAAGATAATAGCAGGGAAAATGACATGTCAGTCTGTGATTCCTTTTTTATTTGTTGTGAATCCTTTTGGGAGTTGAACACATAAGCACATGTACCTTCATGTGACTTGTGAGTTGTCTAGAATAGAGAATTCACCTTTGTAACTGGAATTTATTCGGCATGCAAATGTGGATGGGTGATTGTTTTATAGATGCCTGGTGTTGAATGATGGGTAGGTGTGATAACTATATATAAAATTATGTTAAAGTCTACGAGGTGCTTTTATGAGGTAGGTTGGAAATGGCATCCCATTTTCTTATGGCTTTTTCATGTCCATTTTGATGAATCTATTTATTACTTCTATAATGAGTAGTACACATGGTTGGTTAGCCAAGTTATTGAACTTTATCAACCTTGGCTGAAATTCACAATGCGTGCCAAACTTGTTGTAACATGTAAGAAATTACATCCGGGCTAAAAGGTTCAATAATGGTTACTCTTATAATGGAATCTTTTACAAAGCAAAGGATTTCATGATATGCTTATGCTTTTAAAAAATTATTGTGGTACATTGAAATAAGAAATAACATATAGCTGGAAAAAAGGTATTCACTTGTAATATAGATTCAGATTCATAATAGGCTTATTTGATTCCCAGGACAGGGTGAGCAAAGAAAGCCGTTTCCTGAGTGTGTATGCTTTGACTCATGTCTCTCTCTTTAAAACTCACTGGATCTAGTCTTTATTATGTGGCTTGTGAGCTCTTTCTGGTCTAGAGGACAAAACCTAATAAAGTGCTGTCATATCACGTCCGTTTATGAGTTTTAAACTGATGTGAAATGTGTAGCCATGCTATTCTTAAATTACAGAGACTTTAGGAACATAGAGCTTTTTACTCTCCCCAGAGAAATCCAAGTACAGGTTGGTTTGTTAACCTGTAAAGAGATGTTGGGGTTTTGAGATGTCTGTCAAATAACACATTTTCCCCTTCCCAAGCTACTACATAACTGAGCCGTATGACCATCCGTTAGGCAAATGGAAGACTAAAACATCACCTGAGTCATTCATGATGCTGACACTGGAGCATATGTAGCACCTAGTGTTGTGTCTGACAGCTTGTATTTATTCATGAGGAATTTCCTTACTATTCTGTGTCTAGGACCAAGTTCTTATTTTCTTCTTATAGACAATTTCATATCTATGGCAACAAAGAGGGAATTGCAGTTTTCCTTTTTTTTTTTTTTTTTTTTTTTGTTGTGATGGGGTCTTGCTATGTGGCCCAGGCTGGATTGCAGTGGCGTGATCTTGGCTCACTGCAACTTCCGCCTCCCAGGTTCAAGCAATTCTTGTAATCAAGCCTCCCGAGGGAGCTGGGATTACAGGCACCAGCCACCACACCTGGCTAATTTTTATAGTAGAGACGGGGTTTCACCATCTTGGCCAGGCTGGTCTCAAACTCCTGACCTCGTGATCCACCGGCCTCGGCGTCCCAAAGTGCTGGGATTACAGGTGTGAGCCATCACACCCGGCTGGAATTACAGTTTTTCTGCTGAGTTAAGCTGCAGCCTCCTGTGAAACAGGGAAAAAGGGTTTGCTTGAGTTTGAGAGTCATGAACCAGTCTGCTGAGGGATTCTATAGTTGTTGTGGTCTCTGTTCCACTTTGGGAGTTTGATAAAAATTGGCCTGTTTTATTTGACAAGTCTTCGGTAGTGTACAGAATTGTCAACAGATAATAAAAGGTTTTTGCAAAGCTATGGTTCTGTGTGCTCTACTTGAGCAGTATCCGTACTCTTAAAAGAATTGACAGATGAAAGCTGGTCTTTTTCCGTGTCTGTTTAGACCCAAGTCTTATCCATAGCACAAGAGGAAGCAAAAGGAACAGAGTAGGTGAGCAAGCCATTGTTCAAAGGAGAGGGAGTCTTGCTCAAGGGAATTGGGAATTCTCCTGATCAGCTTCTGAGTGGTTGAAATGAGGAAGTTGTCTACCAGACAGCTCTTGGCCAACTGTCTGAATGGCTCGCTCCATCCTCTTCAGGAGAGCTGACGGTAGGGCTGGAGAAGAGTCACAAAACATCACACAGCCGCGCCAGTCCCTCTGATAATCCTGCAAGAGCCAGCACGGTTTCGCTGACAGCACAGTCTGCCATTTAATTTCTGTGTCTTCAATGACTTATTTCTTTTAATTTAATTAAATTTATTTCTCAGATGAAGAGCCGTGCTGTTATGCTTGCCAATGGACATTTAAAACATGCAACTGATTTGTTTTGTTTTTTAATAATGCTTCAGTAGAACTCAGTTGAGCAGTGAAGATATGCTCCTGATGTGGTTAGCTCAGAATAAAGATGTGAAAGCCAAAAGAGAAAGGCGGAGAGGAATGAGTCTGGCACTTACCTTTCAGTGGGGCCCGAGTGCAAATTCTTCCTACCTTCCATATGGGAGAACAGGGAAAATTAAAGAAGAAGTGTCTCTGGGTTTAATGCGACTCTATTAAGAAATAATAGTATGATAAGAATCCGTATCGTTTGATAGAATATTTTTTAACTACTTATTTTTTCTTCCTGCATGGTAGTAAAACACATTTGGGACAGCCCACCCTGAGAAGTCAGCAGGCATCTGCCTCACTTCAGTAGCAATCACCCAACTGCTGTAGACGGTAATCAAGCTTTGGAGAACCATGTGCAGCACGCTGCGGGAGGGCCCCAGTGAAGTGCTTAATGTGCCACTCCACGGATATGAGAGGGGAGCAAATGTGGAAAATGGGGCTTCTGAATTGCAATCATCATTTGGCATCTGTATTACCTGCAGCTGCTCAAAGATCTTCCCCCCCATGCAACTGTTTCTTGCAACTCTTAACGTTTGCAACTGCAAGGCAACCTGTGTATACCTCTGGGTGGTCGAAACCTTCATAGTCTGTTGTAAAGAAAGGCAAATAATCCCACCAATCAGACCGTATGTAGAATATTATGTTTATTTGGGGGTGGCACACAGACAAGCTTTAAGGAGGGCAAAGTCATCAAGTCGTGTCCTAGAACACCGCTTAAAGGAAGAGTGAATGGTTTGTTAGTTGGTAGAAGAAAAGAATTACATGTTAGTTATCTCAGTAGCTATCTAGGAAAGATAATCCTAGCTTTCTTCAAGAGACAGAACCAGGACCAATGGACAGAATTCTGCAAGGAGGCAGCATTTAACTGATTAGAATTGCAAGGTTTTGGGGAGAGGGTATTGCTTTTCTAATGATTCACATTGTATAAAAAGTAGAGAGTAAGTTTTCTGTATTGAAAATGTTTTGAGAGGTCTTCGTCTTACTTTAGGTTCCTCCAAAAGCAGAACCAGAGAAAAAGACATATTTGTGCATAATTTGGGATGTGATTACAGAGAGAGAGGGATGGGAGAATTCAGGAAGGAAGGAGAGGCAATATAAAACTGTGTTTTTTAGTTGGTCATTGCTAGAGGCAACCAGTGCGCAATTCCAGGTGCTTTATGAAATGCATCTCATAGCTGTCTTCTGTGGAAAAAAGGGCATTTTTCCACCGGCTTCTGACCCCATTAGACAAGGGAGTTCCTTAGGTTTTGATGTCCCAGGATTTTGGGGTTGCACATGTGCAAGTGCCAGGCCGGTTCCTGTAGGCATCTCATGCTGCAGAGTCGGAGCATCTCTAGGATGGGAATGGGGGTATCCATACTGTAGCCCCAGGTGAGGCCATCTGGTTGCATTTGTGTGAAGTTGGCTGAAAACTGCACAGAACTGGTGGTTGTAACAGTAGTTTGAATAAAATGGAGCTGTGAGAATTTGAAGTGGTGCGTGAGAGGTACCTGATCCCATCCACTCCTTGCACCGTGCTCAGATCTTTTCAGAGTAAGCAGAGTCCACCACGGGGTATCCTTAAAGTTAAAAGGCTCTCTGATGGGAATATAAATGAGTCCCAGTTTGATGAATTCTGGGGCTTTAGCCTTACCTGCTGTGGTTAGTTTGCTGGGGCTGCTGTAGCAAAGTACAACAAAATGGGTGACTTAGGACAACAGAAGTGTATTGTTTCCAAGTTCTGGAGCCTAGATGTCTGAAATCAAGACATTGGTAGGGCCTACTCCCTTTAAAATCTGTAGGGAAGGAGGCTTCCTTGCCTCTTTCAGCTTCTGGTAGCCTTAGATGCTCATTGGCTTGTGGCAGGGTAATGCCAGTGTCTGTCTCCATCTGCACAAGGCATTCAGTCTGTATCTTTTCACATCACCTTCCCTCTGTTCCTGTCTGTCTCTGTGTTCTGATCTCCTCTTCTTCTAAAGGGGCCAGTTATCTGGGTGAGAGCCCACCTTAATGCCCTGAGTTTAACTTGATGACCTCTGCAAAGGCCCTATTTCCAAGTAAGGCCACATTCTGAGGCACTGGGCTTAGGACTTCGTATCTTTTTTGAGGGGATACAATTCATCTCTGTTGCTTTTCATCACTGATGCTATCCACATACATGGCAATCACTCAAGAAGCCATTCGAAAGAAACAGGTATTTCCTGGGGGCCCACTGTGTACTCAGCTCTACTCTGGGACCTGGTGATTACAGCAGTGAACAAAGTGCTCCTGCCCACGTGCAGCTTATTTTCTTATGGAGCGTGATTTTCAGGAGTAGTTGTTCTTTGGCCTCATTATCATCAGTCATGAGGAAGCAAGGTGGGGATTGCCTGCTTTCGGATCACAGAACAAACTGCGTGGAACAAGTGAGTTCCGAATTGCAAAGGTGTTCAAGCATAGCTTGGTGGCTGCTTAGTGAGGATGTCACAGAGGTAATTTAAATGCCAAAAGAAACAGTCATTAGAGTGAATCGGCAACCAACAGAATGGGAAAAAATTTTTGCAGTCTACCCATCTGACAAAGGGCTAATATCCAGAATCTACAAAGAACTAAAGCAGATTTACAAGAAAAAAAGCAAACAAGCCCATTCAAAAGTGGGTGAAGGATATGAACAGACACTTTACAAAAGAAGACATATATGAGGCCAACAAACATATGAAAAAATGTTCATCATCACTGGTCATTAGAGAAACGCAAATCAAAACTGCATTGAGATACCATCTCACGCCAGTTAGAATGGCGATCACTAAAAAATCTGGAGACAACAGATGCTGGAGAGGATGTGGATAAATAGGAACACTTTTACACTGTTGGTGGGAGTGTAAATTGGTTCTACCATTGTGGAAGACAGTGTGGCGCTTCCTCAAGGACCTAGAAATAGAAATTTCATTTGACCCAGCAATCCCATTATTGGGTATATATCGAAAGGATTATAAATCGTTCTATTATAAAGACACATGCACACGAATGTTCATTGCAGCACTCTTTATGTTAGCAAAGACTTGGAACCAACCCAAATGCCCATCGATGACAGACTGGACAGGGAAAATGTGGCACATATACACCATAGAATACTATGCAGCCATTAAAAACGATGAGTTAGTGTCCTTTGCAGGGACCTGGATGAACCTGGAAACCATCATTCTCAGCAAACTGACACAAGAACAGAAAATCAAACACTGCATGTTCTCACTCATAGGTGGGTGTTGAACAATGAGAACACGTGGACACAGGGAGGGGAGCATCACACACTGGGGTCTATGGGGGGGACCTAGGGGAGGGACAGCAGGGGGTGGGGACGTGGGGAGGGATAACATGGGGAGAAATGCCAGATACAGGTGATGAGGAGGAAGGCAGCAAACCATACTGCCATTGAAGAGGGAGACCCAGGCTTCTCAGATCAACTTCCCCTTTGACTATCATGCTGCATTTCAATAGAAGAAAAGGTTGACCGACTGGTGGCTTTGGTTTTACCTTCCTATAGGTGACAGGCCAGGCCTTGGGGAAACTCTCCAGAAGACACTATTTTTACTTAAAACAAGATCAAACCAGAAACCTTTTCACATGTGAGTCCTAAAACTATGAACCTAAGATTCTTTCACCTGTAATATCTAAAGTATAAGCCCATATAAAGGCTGAACCTCCTTTTGTTAGACAAGCTGGGTTTTGGACAAATTATCGCCCAGGCTCCCGGACTTAATAAGAAACCCCTCTTCCTCCTGCATTCGGTGTTCGAGAGATCCATTTCCCACAGCTGCTCCTGCTATGCTATGTGTGTACCTATGCAACAATCTTGCATGTTCTTCACATGTACCCCAAAACCTAAAATGTAATAAAATATATTCAAAAAAAAAATGCCAAGCAGGGCTTTGTGTTTTTGATGGTTTAAGTCCCTTGCCAGTGTGGAGATGGTCTAATTGCACCGACGGACTTGCTCTGGGCCTCTGTCTGTTTTGTCAAGTGTACAGCACTTCTTTCTGTTTATCTTTAAAGGGAACAAACAAAGTGTTTTCACAGCTCTCTGCTTAAGTAAAAAGATTTCAGAGCACTGGATGTCATCCCCTTCCCCCTGCTTTTTTTTTTTTTTTGCATCCTGTAGTTCTTTAAGAATATAATGGAACCTCTGGCGCCATTCCACAGGGGAAAAATAAATGTATTCCTAGCCAGGCATTTGTGTACAATTTTGTAGGGGAGGTAAGGATAATTCATAGAGACTGAATTAAGAAATCCTTAGATTTTTTTGGGAATTGTAGTTGTTAGTAGCTGTTCAGTATACATACTTCCATTAAATGCACACACTTGTTTTAGAGAGTGTGTTTCTTCATTAAAATTCATTGGAGAGGATTAGAAATAAAAATATGCATACAAATATTTGTTAACTTTTCATTGTGATGGTTATTTTTTGATAGAAACTTATCAGTGTGTAATTAATAAAGTATTATTGATTTCAGAATTATACGGTGCTAAACAATGGAAATTTCCTAAATAACTGGCAGCTAATAAAAAAAAATTCAGTTACTGACAGCCTGTCATAGTTGAATCTGAAAGCTAGGGGCAAAATACATATATTCTATGTAGTTTCCATTTCTAGACCCTGGATTTCTAAATTCTTCCTTATAAAATTTTAAATTTCTTTTTTTTTTTTTTAAAGATGGTGCTCCCTAATTGATTTCCTTCATTTTGTTATCTCCTAACAGATTTGATTTTCACACTGAAAGTAATTATTAAAATGCCTCCTTTGGTAGTCAATAAATACAATTAGTTTAAGAAAACTAGAAATATTTGCTATTAGAATTAGGTGAATATCTAAGTGTCTTATTCATGGAAGCGACATGGTCAGTATTTATGGAATTGAATGAGGCTTTGCAACACTTTCAACAGCTTTTTAAAAAGTGAAATCATTTGTACCTCTGTGGAAATAGAAATTACCCAACTACTATGTAATGAAAAACTAACGTTGGTGTACTTAAAACCGTGTAGCCGTGTATTACAGCCACAGGAACCCCTCAGCCAAATGTTAAGTAAATGCACTGAAAACATTTATAAAACCATTATCAAGCTGCAAAATAATTAGGAATGCTAGATTCTCCATAGTAGCTGGGTGTTCAGAAACACATGTGATTCTCACAGTTAGGTTTGTGGTATCTTAGTGGTCATTCACCTTGGACGGGATTCCTTAAGTACCCTGCCAGAAGAGCATCGTCTTGTGCAAGTGTTGTACATAGGAAGAACTTTGTGTGAAGTCATGATTGTGGGTGAATAAGTTTGAAGAAATACATTGTTTTCCTTGATATACAATATTGTGCTATCTCCCACAGAAAGATGAGACCAATAGTGTTGATTGTGATGGAGGTTTACAATTTTTCTAATTTCTCATTTAGGCTGATCTGAGCAAAGATGTTCCAATTTCCACTTATTTAAACAAGACAGAGTTCTTGCTACGTTGAAGGAATATTTTTAGCCTAGTAATTTACTTAGAAACTGCCTTATTCAATATTCGATGTTAAATTTGAACTAAAACACATAGCATCATATGACATGGAGTCTTACATTACATTTTGTTGGACTGGAAACAGAATCAACACATTAGTCATCTTAATTCATTTCAGTTGGCTTTCTCCAGAATTCTGGAATCCAAAAACAACACATTCGTCAATTTTACACACAAAAGGAGAGGCAGGGTGTAGTTTATAGTTAAACATCCAGCTTTGCAATGAAAAGGCAATGTAGCTGTAGTACACTGAGTGAAATTCTGGGTGAAACAAACTGTGTAATAAGATTTTGATGCATATTGGATACTTAGAAAATTTGTTTTATATTTGTGTTAATGAGATTCTCTTTATATCTGCTTTCACAGAAACTTGAAAATTGTCTAAAATTAAATTTTCTGTGGCTGGTATCCACATGGGTTCTGAACTTGCTGCTTTAATTATTCACATTTTCTTGCAGTGAAAATCTGTAGGTCAAGGTCCTCTTCATGTCTTTCTAGGCTTAGTTCTTGTTTTGCTTCAGGTCAGTTTAGAACTGAATGTTAAAAGGGTATTGTCTGTTCCAAGGGTCAAATTTATGGCATGTGGACCAAATCCAGCCCCCAGGCCCACTTTTGTAAATCAGGTTTTATTGGAACATAGGGGTGCTCATCATTTACATATTGTCCATGGCTGCTTTCACATAGTAACAGCAGAAATGAGTAGCTGTGAGACCCTATGGCCAGCAAAGCCCAAGATATTTACTGTATTATTTACTATATTTATATTTCTTCTCTTGCCCTTTACAGAAAAAATTTGGCAACCGTTGGTTTATTCTCTTAACATGTTTTTCCTATATACGGATTTCTGTAATAAGTTTTCAGAATTGTTAAGAAAACAAAGCTTATTTCTCCTAAAGAATTGGTGTGCTTTTTTTGGTGGTTGTTGTTTAATGAGGAGGACATTATAAAGTATTATATTTCCTTTCTTTACTTTGGTTGCTAGGAAGCTCAGAACTAACATTGAAATGCTTAAGTAACCAGCTCACTTCAAGCTCTGGATCAGCTTTCTTTTTCTTAACATGGGCACACATTTTCACTTAAAAAAAAAAATCAACTCTTTGAGGTATAATTTACCTACAGTAAAACCCATACACTTGATGTCTGGGTAAAATCATGTGTAAAATCATACACATGAAGGTCTTGACAAGTGTGTACACACACACATAAACCACCACGCCAGTCAAGATAATAGAACATTTATATCTCAAAGAAATTTCCCACCTGCCCCTTGCCTCAATTTGTCAGTTTCCCTTACCACTGATTATTGTGTTATTTTAAAACCCTGGGTTGTACGCAATTGTTTATTACAAGCGGTTTTAAATACTTTCTGGTAATGGTTGGAGCACCAATGATTAATAGTTGAATAGCATAGCTAGAAAAGCTAAGATTCATTTACTCTGTTTAGTCTTAAGTACAAATTTTTATATTTCCATAGGAGAATCTTAGGCAAAGCTCACATGGAGAGCCTTTTAGCTAGTGTAGCAATAATGAGCCTGATGTGTTATTAGGTTGGTGCAAAAGTTATTGCGGTTTTTCTTAGTGCCTTTTTTTTTTTGTTTTTGAGACAGAGTTTCAGTCTGTTGTCCAGGCTGCAGTGCAGTGGCGCGATCTCAGCTCACTGTAACCTCTGCCTCCCGGATTGAAGTAATTCTCCTGCCTCACCTTCCCAATAGCTGGGATTACATGTGTGTGCTACCATACCTGGCTAATTTTTGTATTTTTAGTAGAGACAGGGTTTTGCTGTGTTGGCCAGGCAGGTCTTGAATGCCTGACCTCAAGCAGTCCACCCATCTTGGCCTCCCAAAGTGCTGGGATTGAAGGCGTAGCCACCACGCCTGGCCTGCCATTACTTTTAATGGCAAAGGTAATTCTTTTAATAATTAAAACTTAAAATAATTATTTTAATAAGAATTTGCTGCTTGCCAAGAGCTCTGCAGTTTTCTGATTTGGTTTTCCTAACAGCTGTGAAGAGTACATCTTACTATTATTCTTTTACAGATGAGGAAACTGAGGTTCACAGAAGTGAAGTCTATTAGTTTACTAGAGCTGCTATAACAAAGCATCACAAATTGGGTGGCTTAAACAACACAAGTTTATTGTCTCACAGTTCTGTAGGCCAGAAGGTTGAAGTCAAGGTGTTGGCAGGGTTGCTTTCTTCAGAGGATTGGGAGGAGATACCTGTTCCAGGCCTCCCTCCTTGGCTTGTAGATGGGTGTATTAGTTCTCTACAGGGGCAGAATAGGATAGATGTATTAATATATATGAAGGGGAGTTTATGAAGGAGTATTGACTCACACCAATCACAAGGTGAAGTCCCAAAATATGCTGTCTGCAAGCTGAGGGGCAAGGAAGCCAGTTTGAGTCCCCAAACCTTAAAAGTAGAGAAGCTGACAGTATAGCCTTCAGGCTGTGGTCAAAGGCCCCAGGAAACCCCTGGCAAACCACTGGTGTAAGTCCAAGAGTCCAAAAGCTGAAGAACTTGAGTCTGATGTTCACGGGCAGGAAGCTTCCAGCATGGGAGAAGGATGAAGGCCGGAAGACTCAGCAGGTCTTCTCTTCCATCTTCTCCTGCCTGCTTTTCTGTTGCCTCACTGGCAGCTAATTAGATGTTACCCACCCAGATTGAGAGTCCGTCTGCCTCTCTCCATCCACTGACTCAATTGTTAATCTCCTTTGGAAACACCCTCACAGACACACTCAGGCAATCCTATCGCGTTGACACTCAGTATTAACCATCAAATGGGCTTCTTCATGTTCACATGGTCTCCCCACTGTGCTGTGTCCGGATTTCCCGTTTTCATAAGGACACCAGTCCTCTTGGATTAGGGCTCTGCCCTTATGATCTCATTTATGCTTAATTCCACTCATAAAGGCCCCATCTCCAAATGTGGTCGAGTTCAGGGTTAGAGCTTCAATGTATGAGTTTGGGATGGCGGAGAAGCAATTCAGCTCCTAAGAATCATAAGACCCCTGATCTGTTTCTCTTCCAAGAAATTCTTTGGTTTCATGTTGATTTTACCTCCTTTTCCATATTGGTATGAAAGCACTGAAGAAAATCAAGTACACCTTGCCCTGATAGAGACTTTAAAATAATGTGTGCTTAAAGGCAGTCTGCCTGTTTGAGCTAAATAAAAGTTCTAGTTGAGCATGCTTCCTTAAGCTATCTACTCTAGGAAGGAGACTCTCCATTGGCATCTTTTGGGGAGCACTCGCTCTCCCTGCTGACAAGACCCCCTGCCTGGCAAGCCATTCGAGTTGGAATCCTCTGTTGGGGTTCCACAGCCTTCACCAACTCAGAGCTCTTTCTCTCTCTCTCTCTTTTTTGAATTTAAATAGATCCTTCTCACAAGTTGTTCACATTACGTATGTTAGGGATCCTACCAAGACCCTCTTTTTGGCCCAGAAGCAGCAGCTGGGTGAGGGGAATGAAAGAAAAATTTACAGCTATGGAGTCTCCAGAAGTAATGCAAAATCAGCCTCAGCTGGAAGCCGCTCCCTACAGCACTCACATTCACGCAAGCAGGTGCCTGATCACAGCTGATGGTTAGATTACACGTTTCCTGAAAGGTATAGATTTTAAAATTGGTGTATTTCATCAATCCCTCGTCATGGTATCCCCAAACGAAATGTTATCAAATGGAAAATTCCTTCCCCTCTCTCCGTTCTGAGTCTGAATTTATTCAAGCTCAGATGGCTTCTCAGCGTAAAAAGTGATGGAGAAATTCTTTTACCAATTGTATGCCCTGTGGGAACCTGGGTGCTGTAATCACTCAATGTGTTATAACCAAAAATGTAAGCGTCAAACTCGCCATGATTCTCTGTGTTTTGTTCCATGCATCGTGGCATGTGAAAGAAGTGAAGTGAAGAGTGTAATTTACTTCCTTATTTCAAAGCTAGCATTGCCCATGCCTTCCACGCCGGACTGTTGTGGATTTTTGACTACTGCAAGAAAACTCAGAGAAGCAGAAACTTAGGGCTTGCTTTAAATGTTATCACTTTGAATTAAGATGGTGTCAGCATTATTTTTTTTTAAAGACCAAAACAATAAGAGTAACAAACACACACAAGTCACTGTTAGATTTTATAAAAGTTTAACAAGTAATTATATTAAAGATATCTAAGATAGTGATCTGGTTATATAATCAGAGATACTTTTTTTTCCTTTTTTTATATTAATTTTTTTTTCTTATTTTTTAAGACAGGGTTTCACCATGTTGGTCAGTCTGTTCTTGAACTCCCAACCTCAGGTGATCCGCCCGCTTTGGCCTCCAAAGTGCTTGGATTACAGGAGTGAGCCACCACACCTGGCCAATCAGAGATACTTTTAAAAAAGCAACTACAAGCTAAGGATTATCTTTTAATTAGGTGTTTTACTATTAAACTTGATTTGCTTTAAAGTGTTTTACATTTTGCCTCTTTATTGTATGTTCTGAGCAAACCTTTCATTTTAGTCAATACCACTTCCTAACCAATCACAATAAATGTCCGGTTTGGAGTTGTAGGAGTATTTTAAGCAAGATCATGGTGAACTCACAGAGTACACACAGTTGATAGAACTCTGGCCGTTCATCTAGCTTCGAAGCCTGAATTTAAGTCCTATTTTTGAGAAGTTGCATCTTAAAAAGTTATAAGCGATGGAGAATGAAAAGTCAATTTGAACACTTTAAAAGTAAGCCTCAGAAAACTGCCGAATTTTCCCAACGTTGTGTTTTGAGCACCTCCACATAACTTTGGGAGCATAAAGAATTTAATCTTTTCAAGAGGCAAAGTAATATAGCACTTTCACTTTTTAAAAGGTGAGAGCCAAGGTCGATCTGAATTTTTTTTTAAAGGTCCTTGAATTAGAAAGGTTTCACCCTGTCCGCATTGGGGATGCCGGATGGGGCAGGCTTTTTCACTTCTGGGAGATCGCAATGGAATGAACGGCTTTTTTCTTTTTTTTCTTTTTTTTTTTTTTCTTTTTGAGAGGGAGTCTCGCTCTGTCACCAGGCTACCAGTAAAATGGCATGATCTCAGCACACCGCAACCTCCACCTCCCAGGTCCAAGCGATTCTCCTGCCTCGGCCTCCCAACGTGCTGGGATTATAGGCGGGAGCCACTATGCCCGGCCTAATTTTTCTTTAAACCGCTTTTAAACCAGCACCCAGGTTCCCACAGGGCACTTTTCTTTCCTAACCACTTCTTAATTGACAGGAGTGGAAAATACATTTCCAAGAGGGCTCACAGCACTTTTGGTCATTAAGAAAGTCAAAGAACAGGGTCCCTTTGGATGAGTGTGGGTACAGGACCCTGGTGGCTGGTCTGCTTGTTCTAAATCCCAAAGAACCCTGTCTCAAGCAGAGGCGAAAGAGTAACGGAGGCCTCAGTGGTGAAAGGAAATCCTCTACCAGCTGTGAAAACAATGAGATGTTCAGTAATAGAATATAGCGTGCTTGCGAATTCAGAGTTGGGTTGTCTTCTCCTCTTGAAGTGGCGATAAATTAATCCATCAAAATAAAAAAGGGCAAACTTCAGGGTAAATCTTTCCACTTCTAAACACCCAGAAGCACTTTGTTTCTCTTAGTAGGTATGGGCGTGAGTACAGAATTGTAGGAAGTGAGACCATGGGTGTGTGTGCACGTGTATGCACGCACCTGTGTGTCATTTGTTAACAGTTTTGCCCTCTGAAGAACAGAAACTTGCCCCAGATAGCACGTGTAGGGGGTGGAATTATGGAGCAGTTGTACTTTCTTGTGTTAACAAGAAAGAGAGCGAAAGGCTGTGTCTTGTTGAGAGCCACGGAGGCACAGACACGGGGGTCTCTGCCTCTAAAAAGCTAGATTACATTTTTTTTTAACACGAGGCCTCTATTTTTTACTTCTTTTATTTTGTCCTGTTTTTCTTCCTAAGGTTCTCAGACGAGTTTATAAAAGTGCCATGTATACTTTGATTACAAAAAAATTCATGTGGTGTCACTTTCATTTTATTGGTGGAGGGTCTTTATGTTTTACAAAGTCCTGCTCAGCTGTAGGGACCCCCACCCAGGCTGCGCCGAATGCACTGAGAAGCAGACGCCCAGATAGAACAGCAAAGTGGGACTATCCAGGGCCAACAGCCTTCTGAGCTGAGAGCCTTAGGGGGCTGACAGAATTCCGGGCTGAAGGCCTCGAGCGGACCCTGACCCACGTGTTTTTTCTCTCTGAACAGGTGACTATTATTAACAAACAGGTGTTCTGTGTTTTCTCATAGAACCAAGATAAACTAGGTAGGCAACTGGTGCCTGCTTACCACTGATACTAGAAAGTATTCTCCAGGCGCGGTGGCTCACACATGTAATCCCAGCACTTTAGGGGGCTGAGGTGGGCAGATTATGAGGTCAAGAGATCCAGACCATCCTGACCAACACGGTGAAATCCCGTCTCTACTAAAAATACAAAAATTAGCTGGGCATGGTGGTGCGCGCTTGTCGCCCCAGCTACTCGGGAGGTTGAGGCGGAAGAATCACTGGAACCCAGAGGTGGAGGTTGCAGAGAGCCAGATCGTTCCACTGCATTTCCAGTCTGGTGTCAGAGGGAGACTCTGTCACCGCCCCCCAAAAAAGAAAGTATTCTCCACGAGGGAGCCACGGGGGCGAGGTGACATATCCCGTGTTTAAAGAATTGTTTTAACCGGCATATGATATACATATACTGTTTTGCTACTTTGGAATGCCTCAAGCAGTTTTCCATTTGTGGGGGTGGGCGGCTAGATTTTCCTTGCCATCATTCTTAGCTAACAATTTACTTTATCATACGCTCAGCATTTCTCAGCAATCATACACTCAGCATTTCTCAACAGTGTTTGATTTTTTTTGAGACAGAATCTGCCCCATCACCCAGGCTGGAGGGCAGTGGCACGATCGTAGCTCACTGTAACCTCAATTTCTGAGCTCAAGTGATCCTCTCGCCTTGGCTTCCTAAAGTGCTGGGATTATACTTGGAGCTACTGTGCCTGGCCGGCCTTTGTATTGGACTTTAATACAGTTGATTCTTTCAAGTTTGACAGTGAAGACTTCTGGAAATTAAAGAAAAAAAGAGTGAGTATAACTTGTAATGGTCATGGTGTTAAGATCATTCCTTACTGGTTGGAAGTATAGAAGTGCGGTTAAATGAAGTCTATAATTGTAAACTATTGCCCTTGGAAGAATAAACTTTTATTTCTGTGGTTTAGTGATCCCATCTCATAGTCCTTATGCAGAGAATTGTTTGTAAAAGCAAAGGACAGTGTTAATTTTGAGCCTCAATTTAAATATTAAGTAAGAGAGAAGAACATTCGTAAATGCATCACAGTTTGGGGATGGATTCCATAAAGCAGTAGGTTTATGTAATCAAATGGCTGAAGACACCTCAATTCCGTGCCTTGATGGGATCATACGGAAGGAAGGTCTGGTAGGCTGTGGATAAAACACGTGGCGTTTGGACCCCTTCTCCCTCTCTCAGGACAACTGCATAGTAGGTTTAGCTTTTAAATTACACAACGCATATGAGAAGCATATATCTCAGAATATCCAGAGATAATAAATAGAAAATCCCATGAATCATATTTGGCAGACAGTCAAGACCCTGTGGGTTGAGAGGATGATGGAGGGGGTTCCAGGCTGGTTTCTCCTGCCTCAAGGAGCTGCTCCTTGTGTGTGATCTGAACCCTAAAGGAAGGAAACAATCTTCCTTTACTGTCATACAGAGCCCTTCCCATGCCAAACGTGTGGGGTGTTCCCTCATTTTAAGTAATTATCCAATTTTCTGGACCCCAGCTGGGTGACCTACAATTCAGTGATGACACTGATGACCAGAGTTAGACCCCATGGCTTAGGGCTCAGCCCTACAGGATCATATTCTACTTCAAATGCTAGTAGCAAGTTCAAGATCGTCACCTGTACTTCTGAGGTACTGGCTACAAATTGGGGTTCCCATGACCATCTCCTCAGGTTTAATAGGTTGCTGTAATGGCTCATAAAACTCAGGGAAATATTTGTCTTTACCTGTTTATGATTAAGGATATTACCAAGAATACAGATGAAGCGGTACATAGGGCGAGGCACAGGGAAAGGGTGCGGAGCTCCCATACCCTCTGTGGGGATGACCCTCTCCAGGCACGACGTGTTCAGCAATCTGGAAGCTCTCCAAACCCTATCGTTTAGGTTTCTGTTGTTTTTGTTTTGAGATAGGGTCTTGCTGTGTTGCCCAGGTTGGAGTGCAATGGCGCAATCATGCAATCATGGCTCACTGCAGGCAGGACCTCCCATGCGAAAGCCATCCTCCTGCCGCAGCCTCCTGAGTAGCTGGGACTACAGTTGCTTACCACTGTGCTTGGCTGTTTTTTTTTTTTTGTTTTGCTTTTGTAGAGATGAGGTCTCAATATGTCACCCAGGCTGGTCTTGAACTCCTGAGCTCAAGCGATCCTCCTGCCTAGGCCTCCCAAAGTGCTGGGATTACAGGTGTGAGCCACTGCACCTGGCCATTTAGGCTTCTTAGGGAGATTTTGTTACCCTAGACGTGATTGCTTAAATCACTGGCCATTGGTGATTAAGTCACTCTCCATCCCCTCCCCTTCCCCCAAGGTGGGGAATGTGGAGGGTATCAATGAAGCTGAAAGGTCCAACCCTCTAATCATGAATAATAAAAGATACTCCCTTCACTCTTATTGCTTAGAAAGTTTCAAAGGTTTTTTTTGTTTTTTTTTAGATAGGGTCTCCCTCTGTCACTCAGGCTGGAGTGCAGTGGCGCAATCATGGCTCACTGTATCCTCCAACTTCTGGGCTCAAGTGATCCTCCCACCTGAGCCACCTGAGTGACTGTGACTGCAGGTGCGTGGCACTATGCCCCGCTATTTTTTTTTTTTTTTTTTTTTAGAGATGGGATCTTACTTTCTTGCTCAGGCTGGTCTCAAACCCTTGGGTTCAAGTGATCCTCTTGGCTTAGCCTCCCAAAGTGCTGAGATTACAGGCATGAGACCCTGTGCCTGGCCAATTTCAAGGATCTTAGGAGCTCTGTGCCAGGAACCTGGATGAAGACCCAATGTGTATTTCTTATTATATCACAGTATTACAAATCCCCAGTGGTAGTTTGGGGGCCCTATGGTGGGGTCCACCTGCTTGAATTCAGACCACAATGCCCATTGGTGCCTCCTCCTTTTTGCCCTCCTATCTTGTGAGTTCTTTAAAGTCTGAGATCATTGGTTTTTTCTTATATGAAATGATAATGACACCTCAGAGGGTTTCTGTAGAGAACACCTTAGAATTAGTTAATGTATTTCATAAAGCACTTGGTATGGTACCCAGCAAAGAGTAACACTCTCAAGTCCTCCTCCTTACCTGGACATTTCAGCATCCTCTCTACAAATCAGGATGCTCAGGAAGTACCTTGTTTGTAATAGGAATAGGCTCCTCCCTTTTCTTCTCACTTGCCTTGATTCCTGTGTATTAAAATGCGTAGAGGCCCATGAGTTATCAATTTGGTATCATTTGGTTTGTTATTTTCAGTTTTTTCTCATAGCAGGCATGCGTGCATGTATTAAAAATCGAAATAACGTCGGCATTATGAAATGCACAAAAAGTTTTCCTTGCCTCCAACCAATAACCCTCTCCTGCAGTAATCAGTGTTGGCACCTGTTTAACCACTTTGTGTTTTACATGCACACTGTACAGTACTTTGTATTTTGTGCTACTCATGCAATATAATTTATTTAACCTAATTGATAAAACATTTAGGTTGATTGCAGTCTGTTGTAGATAATGCCGTATTGAATATTCCTCCCACATATTTGCTCATGTCGGCAAGTCTATTTGTAGGATAAATTTCTGGTTGTGGCTGGGTCAAAGGGCATGTCCATTTCAAATTTGAATAGCTATGTCTCAATTGCCCCCAATTATATTAAGCCATTTCCTATCCCCCCTCCCCCATTTATCTGTGAAGTTGCCTGGTTTCCCCACATCTTTACCGACAGGATATTGCTCAATGTAGTTACCCTTATAGAATCTGTGTGCATTTACCTGTCTAGGACTATGTTAATTGTGATCTCTGGCACTTTTCTTACTGATTCCTAACCAGGAACTATCACTGGCAGGTTAAATGAGAACTTACTCACACAGCACAGTGGCAGCACTAGTAGCCAGCCTGGGGTCAGTCTTGCCTCTTGAAGAGATCTCATGCGGTCACTTGGGATTTATTGTACAGCTTTACAAAACACTACAGCTTCAGCCTTGTACTGCACAAAGCAGGCAGATGCAGCCTGGTGCATTTTAAAGATATTCCACGGGAACTGACCCGTTTCCCACTTCTTGAATTAACATTCTTTTTTTGATAAATACATTTGGGATGTATTTATGTTATTAGGGCTATTTAGGAAGCTCCATAGGGTATTTGTTGCTCTCTGTGTATAACACATACATTTAAAAAGCAGGGCTGGCTATGACTTATTTTCCTCTGGAGAGACCTGTGTAGTTTTGTAATTTCTTAAGAGTTGGCAGCTGTGGATTGTGTCTAGTAAACATGATCTCTAACTTTTGGAACTCAGAACTACGTAATTGAAATGGCATGGGAGGTAAATGTGCTCATTCAGGTAATTAAACTACAGAAACAGCACTATGGATTATCTAGTCACTGCAGATATGGCATTGACCGTATAGGCATGGTGAATGTACGTCCTAGAACTTCATCTGAAAATGCCCCTGGGGGAGTTGCATTTCAATATCATCGTCAATGTCACGTCACTGTAATTTCATTTACATTAATCAGATTAGTTTGGAAAGTATGGTCTCCCCACTTTTAAGAGGATATAGGAGAAACTCTCATCCTTAAAGCTAGTAGTATATTAATACAAAAACAGTCCCCAGATTTGAATTGTCCCCAAATCTAACTCAAACTGAGAGGTATTATGTCTGTCTTCTTGCTCTGTTCAAAACAGCAGATCTCTAGGGAGGGAGAGGATGTGTGCTGGAAGATTCGGCAACTTGTTGATTGGTTCCTAAAGATCATTTTAGTGCTATGTTTTTGGGGCGGGGGGTGGGGGGTGGAAATCACCATCTCTGTGGCCTTTTAATTGTGCCCAGTTACCAGTAACATTTGTCTCCAGTGTTTCACAATTATAAATTAATAATAACAACCCATTAGAAATTACGGGTATTGTAAGCCCCAACTCCTTTGGGCATCTTAATAAAAATGATAATTAAAACCATAATTTACAGTAAATGGGGACACTGCCCAAGTACATCCACAATATGGAGAAAATTTAAAAACTTCAACCAGAAGGAACCTTCCTGGTATCAGGGAAAGAAACTACCTTGTTCATAGCTCCTACTTCCCTGGAGCTTTGTCAGGATTTGTAGGGACAGCGTTCCCACCTTGATGTTTTTTGTGCCTGAGGACTTGGTGGGCAACTCTTTCCCCACCCGTCCAACTGACCAGTGAGTCTCATGGGGTGTGACCGCCTGCTCTGACCCTCTCCACCACCACACCCATGCCAGTTCTCCCTTTGTGTTCCCCGTCTGGTAAACAACTCGCTAAGCTCAACAGTGGCCCAGGAGTCACCTTGGATACCTAGACTTAGGCAGTCACTGGCTTTGTAGATTTTTTTTTTTTTTTTTTTTTTTGCTTCCAATGTGATTTTCTAATTTATACGTTGAGCTGCTCAGGATAAGAGGGCACCTCATCCATCCCTGGCTGGCCACAAGGCCACGGTATCTTGAGCGAGTCCATTTTGACCACTGTACCGTAAATGGATAAAATAATAATACGAGTAACTCGTGCTGTTTACTCCCTGCCTAAATCCCCAGGCTCCCACCACCTGCAGAGGCGTCCCACAGTTTTCACTTGCTGAGTGGAGTTTCATCTCCATTGCATTCCTGCGATTTCACGTGGAGCTGCTCACCAATCCTTGATCATTTTTTGCCAAGCACTCTGCCTTTTTGCTTGTCTATTTCATCTTTATCTCTCATTCCAATGGAGTTCTTGGCCCAGAGTTTCTGCTGCCACTCAGTGACCCTTGTGACACGCAAAGGTGCTTGTACTTTGGGTCCACGCTCCTGCAGAGTCCTGAGCCATTACCCTTGTGCTTCTCTGTCCATGCAAAGCCAAGTGCTCCTGCAGGGTTTTCCAAGGCATAGCTAGCATCCTAATATTCCCATGCTTGTCATAGTAGGATTTGATGTGGTTTAAATATAAATCTCAACCAGATCAGTGGGAAATGTTCTTTGAGATTTGGTGATTCAGATGTGAGCATTTCGACTGAGGATGTTTTGGGGTAAGGCTTGAGTCAGGTCTCTAGCAATGGTTTTTTCTGGATAATGTGCACTGAGCCTCAAGTGCCTGCAGTGGCCCGGTGGGGAATGCCAGCAGCACGGGTGAGGACCATGGCCAATATGACCAACTAGAAAACGCAAACCCCACTTCTAGCTAACAGTGGATTCTCAGCTAACCTGTCACCAAGTGGAACTGGGGACTCAGTATGCTTCCGCTGTAAGGTTTTTCAGAGAAGCTGCACATCTGGCTTTGGACCTATCATCTCCCCAATGTTTTAATTCTGGAAACTAATTCAAATTAGAAAGGAAGAAAGGAAGAGAGGTTGGAAGGGAGAGAGAGAAAGAAAGAACAAGGGAAGAAAGAAAGGAGGGAAAGGAAGGAGGAAGGGAGGGAGAAAGGAAGAAAGAAAAGGAAGGAAAGGAAAGGGAAGGAAGTATGGGCCACACAAAACAGGTCATTGGGCTTGACTTGTCCTCTGATCATCACCTCTGTTCTAACAAATGAAAATGATGTAAGATAGTATTAGATAGGCAGGTATTTAAATTACTTTGCATCTTTTCCATTTTATAGAACTGGAATGTTTGTGTTGAAAGCTTAAAACCCAAGACAGTGAGATATGAAGCCTCCATGGCCACTTCATTTTTCTGATTGGATCTGCTGTCACAAGTGCTAGAAGAATTGCTGCAGCTCGTTGCTTTAAAACATCTTTCTTTATTTTCTTGGTATTAGTAGGTTTAAATATTCTTCGGAACACTCTCTTGCCATCTCCATGCAGTTAAGCTAGTTCAATTTAAACATTGTCGTAAAGTTAATTTTTTATAAGATGAATCAGCTTATTAAATTTAGTAAACCATTGCCTTCATTATTTTGCACAAACTTTGGCACTGTGCAGAATTGGCTTAGCACTACTACATTTAGCTAATTAAACTGGCCATCAGCTGCAGTGTTACAAGAGTGAGGGATACTATTCTCATGGGCTTTATCCAGGACTTTTAACAGTAGGTAGCTTTATTAAAATTTTTTTTTTATATAAAACTCCACAGTCTAGAGATATGGTTTACTATAAAAGTCTTATTGCCCTTCCAGTTAAACCATCATCTTTTGAAATAGCCACGCTTTGTTTCTGCTCCGAAGGCGATTGTAAAGGGTAAGAAAATGGAGTTGTCTGTTGCGGCTTTTAAAAGTAGACTAGCAAAGGGTAATGCATTGCTTAGATAAAGGAAGATGTAAGAACTAGAGTGTAATTTCACAAGACACAGAGACAGATGGCTTACCCGTAACTACAGTCAGGCATTCTCTGAAGGAGAGAGGGCAGAAACTTGAGCCCATAGCCTGTTGCTGCTGGCTTGTCAGATGTGCCCTTTCTGGTAATAAAAAGTCCTTTGCTGTGGGTTATTTCGTCAAGTGAGATAGGATGACTTAGCAAGTTTGCTTGGGAAAATAAAATTTGATAGTAAAACGGCATGCTTTCCCCCCACATATTTCTTGGTAGTGTCATTCAGAACTACGGTGAGCGGTATTTTTGCAGGATTTTAATATTTATTCATTATGACTGGGCGCGGTGGCTCATGCCTGTTATCCCAGCAGTTTGGGAGGCCGAGGCACGTGGATCACCTGAGGTCGGGAGTTCGAGACCAGCCTGACCAACATGAAGAAACCCCATCTCTACTAAAAATACAAAACATTAGCCGGGCATGGTGGCACAAGCTTGTAATCCCAGCTACTCAGGAGGCTGAGGCAGGAGAATCGCTTGAACCTGGGAGGCAGAGGTTGCAGTGAGCCGAGATCGTACCATTACACCCCAGCCTGGGCAACAAGAGTGAAACTCCATCTCAAGAAAAAAAAAATTATTCATTATTGAAAAGGAAGAAGAGGGCCGTCTGTGTTGCAGTTTAAAACAGCTTAGATTGTTTTAAAATAGTCCAGAACCGCAGCTTATTAGCAGTCTGCAAGAACCGTTTTTACCTTCAGGAGATATGTATTGAATCCTACTGGGTGCTAGTCTGGCGAAATACAGCGATGGGAAGGTACAAGACTCAAGCAGCTCACTGCTAACCTGAGAAATTGAATAAATAAAACTCTGGACAGGGGCACAGTGGCTCATGCCTGTAATCCCAGCGCTTTGGGAGGTGGATCACTTGAGGTCAGGAGTTCAAGACCAGCCTGGCCAACATAGTGAAACCCCATTTCTAGTAAAAATATAAAGATTAGCCAGGAGTGGTGGCACATGCCTGTAATCCCACCTGCTGGGGAGACTGAGACATGAGAATCACTTGAATCTTGGCGGCGGAGGTTGCAGTGAGTGGAGGTTGCAGATTGCACCACTGCACTCTAGCCTGGTGCAATCTGCAGTCTCACCAGAGTGAGACTGTCTCAGTCGATCAATCAATCTGTCAAGCTCTGGAACCTGCCTGGCGTTGTGTTTTAGCTATGCTTTCTCAATCTGTTAAAAATGAAGCTGCTAATGAATGACTAAGAATGTGTTTACTATCATTTCCACTCTGTTATATCATTTTTTTTTCTTTTAATGCCCTGTGATGAAAATGTGAAGAAAGATATTTCTGATCATCGCTTTGACCTGGAAATTTCAAAGGAACCCAGAGTCCACCATTTCCACCAAGATCTGGGTGCGTGAAGTCCCAGTCTCACAAGTGCAGTTGTACTTGATCACTCTGTGTGGGTTGCATATGGCTGTCAGCATCTCATTAGCCTGATTGATGGGGCAGATCAGTCAGCAAGACTTCGTCCCATGCCTGTCCCCAGCCAGCTGGACTATGAAACCTGGCATTTTATTTCTCTCTCTTTCCTTAAATGATCTAGGTGTCTTTTGCTCACTGGTGATAAGGGTTGACATTGTCATCACAGGTAAAAATGAGTAAATTTGAGATTATTGTCCTCTTGCTTTAAAGCCTAGAGAAATACAGCTTCAAACACCTTTTACTACATACACACCCAAGGGGAGGCAAACAGATTTACGTGTTAAATACTTCAGATTTGAAATCCTTTGTGCTTTATTTCAGCATCTGATTTAAGTATCAGAAATCATCTTTAGGTAGTAAGTATTTTGGAATATGGAATTTGGCAGAATCTCAAAAAATAATTTCATATGTCTCAACAATGAGGTTAAATTGTGCACCGGAGCCCACACTTAGACAAGTAAGATGGTGGAGCCTGTGGCTGATTTCTTTGAATTCTGGTTGATATTAAAGCCATTCCGTCCTTGGGTTGCCATTGGTAGCACTTCTAGGAGCAAGTTTTAATTTTTTAGTCATAGTGACTGTACAGGATTTGGTAGGTCATACAAGTTGGAGAAGAGGCATAGAACACCAAAGATTTTGCAAGAAGCAGTCAACTAACATGTTTTCCACCTACTGTGGTTACGTTAGGCTCTTAGTATATGTTGACTACTTATCCCCATTTTACAGAAACGATAACCGAGTTTCACAGGGGTTCAAGGCGTGACCTTAGATCTCACTGCTTATATGTGCTTAGAACTGGCATCAACACGAATGTGTCCAACTTGAGTTTTCCTCTGTGCTATGCTGACTTTCGTCTAGAAGTAGTTTATGTAAATAGACTGTTCTCCATGAAGATTAGGCCTACGGAGGTGATATGAATGAATGAACTTTACTAGGCTCTTTCGTATGGTAACATCAGTAAGATAACGATAAGCTGATTTTCCATACATATTAACATTCTCTTGCAAACAATAATTTATGGCCATCTGACATGGATTCAGCTGAATTGCATTGCTGTCTTCTCTAGTAGAATCGGTTACTTTGTTGTGTACTGTACTCTATAGGGTCTTCCACCATAGCTTACAACATACGGTATTTTTCAGTTTAGAGCAATGGATTGGTGTTCAAGCTCTGGATTAGACTGCGTCTTCTTTTTCCTCTTTCCCTCCCCTCCCCTCTTCTCTTTTTTCCTTTTTTGAGGTGAATTTAAATTATAGATTCATTTTTTTCAACTATAGTGAACGTTTCAGTTTTTCATTTCTTCTTACGGCAACTTTTTTTGTAGTGGTTTTCTAGGAATTTGTCTTTTTTAATTGTATTGTAAATTCACTGGTATAAAGTTGTTCACCATATCTTAAGATCTTCTCAGGGTTCATAGAGCTGTAGTCCTTTTCTTTATGTTTCATTTTTAAAGACAACTTTGAGGTCTGATTGACATACAAAAAGCCGTACATATTTGATGTATAGAACTTGATAAGTTTGGAGATAAGTATATACCTGTGAAACCATTATCATAATTTATAAGTGCATGATACAATATGGGCACAGTGCTGTATGGCAGATTTCTAGGGCCTTTCCATCTGGCATACCTGAAACTTTGTGCCCTTTGGCTAATACCTCCTTGTTTCTCTTTCTCTTGAGCCCTTCGCAACCACCATTGTATTTTTTGCTTCTGTATCATACAGAATTTGTCCTGTGTCTGGCTTATTTCACTTAGCATAATGTCCTCCAGGTTCATCCATGTTGTTGCAAATAGCAGAGTTTCCTTCATTCCTAAGGCTGAATAATATTCCATTGTGTGTGTGACTCTGTGTGTGTGTAGATACATGTATACCATATTCATTCAGCAGTAGAAATTTAGACTTCTTCCATGTCTTGGCAAGTATGAATAATGCTGCAGTGAACATGAGAAGACAGACATATTGTTGAGATCCTGATTTGAGTTCCTTTGGATGTGTATCCAGAAGTGGGATTGCTGGATCATAATGCAGCAATTTTAAAATCTATTTTTAATTTTTTGAGGAAACTCCATACTGTTTTTCATAGTGGCTACACCAATTTACAATCCACTAAGGAATGTAAATTTCTCATGCCCAAGGGGTCTCTTGTTTCTACATCCCCAACCAAGACTTACCTTTCATTTTATGGTGAGAACCATCTTAAGGTGTGAGGTGACATCTCACTGTGCTTTCAATTTGCATTTTCCTGAGGTTTCGTGATGGTGAGCCCCTTTTCATATACGTGGCCATTTTTTTTTTTTGAGACAGTCTCGCTCTGTCGCCAGGTGCCAGGCTGGAGTGCAGTGGCGCGATCTCGGCTCACTGCAACCTCTGTCTCCCGGGTTCAAGCAATTCTCCTGCCTCAGCCTCCTGAGTAGCTGGGACTACAGGCGTGCGCCACCACGGTCAGCTAATTTTTATATTTTTAGTGGAGGTGGGGTTTCATCATGTTGGTCAGGATGGTCTCGATCTCATGACCTCGTGATCCTCCCGCTTTGGCCTCCCAAAGTGCTGGGATTACAGGCGTTACTTGGCCGTTTGTATGTCTTCTTTGGAGAAATGTTTACTCAGTTCCTTTGCTTGTTTTTAAAATCTGTATGGATGTTTTTTCTTTTCTTTTTGTTTTTTTGACTAGTGGGTTTTAGGAGTTCCTTATGTATTTTGGATATGAACACTATCAGTTATGTGGTTTGCAAGTATTTTCTACTGTTTTGTAGCTTGCCCTTTCAATTTCTCGATTGTTTTCTTTGATGTACAGAAGCTTTTTAGTTTTATGTAATCTCACTTGTCTAGTTTTGTTTTTGTGGCCTGTGCTTTTATGTGACATAATGATGTCCTTTTGTTCATCCCTGATACTGGTCGTTTGTGCCCTCTCTGTCTCTGTCTCTCTGTCAGTCTTGCTAGCCCTTCATTGATTTTACTAGTTCTTTCAGTTAACAGACTTTTGGCTTCTTTTTTTCTCTGTATTTTATGTTTGTTTTAGATTTACAAGTTTTTCTTTTCTCCTGTTATTTCTATCCTTCTGCTTTCTTTAGGTTTAATGTGCTGGGTTAGTTTCCTAATGTAATGGATGCCTAGATCATCTTTTCTCTTTCCTTCCTTCCTTCCCTGCCCCTCCCTGCCCCTCCCTCCCTCCCTCCCTCCCTCTCTTCCTTCCTCTCTCTTTCTCTCTGTCTCTCTTTCCTCCCTCCTTCACTCCCTCCTTTCTTTTCTTTTCTTTGTTTCTTTTTTCTTTCTTTCTTTCTTTTCTTTCTCTTTCTTTTTCTTTCTTTCTCTCTTTCTTTTTCATTTTCTTTTTCTTTTTTTTTTTTGACAGACTGTGACTCTGTCACCTAAGCTGGAGTGCAGTGGCATGATCATCCTCCTGAGTAGCTGGGATCACACGTGTATGCCACCACGCCCAGCTAATTTTTTGTAGAGATGGAATTTTGCCATGTTGCCCGGGCTGGTCTTGAACTCCTGGGCTCAAGCGATCTGCTTGCCTTGGCCACCCAAATTGCTGCGATTACAGGCATGAGCCACTGTGCCTGGTCTTCTTTTTAATATATGTAGTTAAGGGTATAGATTTTCTTTTAACCATGGCTTTAGCTATACTTCTTAAGTTTGTATATGTGTTTGTAATTATTGAGTTTAAAATATTTCTAACTTTCATTATAATTTTTTGAGCTATAATGTTTTATTTATTTATGCATATATATGTATAAATAAAGGAGAATTTTCTGGGATCTTGTTGTTGATTATAATTCCATTGCAGTCAAAGAGCATGCTTTCTAATTTTAATCTTTTTAAATTTGTTGAGACTTGCTTCTGGCTCTGCAAATTGCCAGTTTTGGTAAATATTCTTTAAGTACTTAAGTAGTATATTTTGCTGTTGTTTTCCATGTTTAGCATATTCAATTATTACCAGTTTATCAGTTAGTTGTTCAAATCTTCTATATACTTTGTGTTTGTCTGCTTATTTTATCTGTTACTAAGAGGGATATGTTAAAATCTCCCACTATAATTATGAATTTCTCTATTTATTCTCCTACTGCTGTTAATGTTTGACGTATATGAGAGGCTCTATTATTAAGTACATATAAATTTAGAATTGTCATGTATTCTTGGTGGATTGAAATAGTTGTGAAATAGTCAGTGCTTTCTCTTGTAAAACTTCTTGCTTTAAAATCTCCTTTTTCTGAAATTAGTATAGGTATATCAGATTTCTTTTGGTCATGTTATACGATATACCTTTTCTTTTCTTTTACTTTGTTTTATCCTTAAGTTTAAAGATACAAAACGTAATATATGTTGTTTTATAAAGAGAATATATGTATATTCGTGTTTTCTTCAGTCTGACACACTTTTTCTTTTAATTGTTGTCTTTAGGCCGTTTATATTTAATGTAATGACAGATATATTTGGGTTTGGGCTGAAATGTACCACCATATTGGCTTCCTGTTTCACTTATTCTGTATTCTTCTTTCCCTTCTTTCTGTTCCTTTTTTTCTTTTTCTCCCTCTCTCTCTCTTTTTCTTTCCTTTCTTTCTTTTATTTAAATGTGAGACAGGGTCTTGCTCTGTCACCCAGGCTGAAGTGCAACAGCATGATCATAGCTCACTGTAGCTATGACCCTTGGACTGAAGCGATCCTCCCATGTCAGTCTTCTGAGTAGTTGGGACCACACGTGCCCCCACTACACATGAGTATTTCCTTAATTAATTTTAATTTTTGTGGAGACAGATTCTTGCTATGTTGCCCAAGCTGGTCACAGTGATCCTCATGCCTTGGCCTCCCACAGTGCTAGAATTACAGGCCACTGTACCTAGTCATTTTCTCTCCTTTCTTTCCTTTTTATTATTCTACTTCACTTGTCTAGTAGCTTGTTAAATTTGTGGAGATTACAGCTTGCATCTTTGACTTATTAAAGTCTAATATAAATCAGTATTTTATCACTTCCTGGTCAAGACAGGAACCTTAGGATACTTTACTTCCATTACTCACCTCCTAGGTTAAACGTTATTATTATTATTGATATGGTAATTTTTGCTGTGTATTTTAAAACTCACAGAGTTTACTACTCTTACCATTTAGATCTTTCCATATCTTTACCCTTTATGTTGCTCTTTGTTGCTTTCTGCATCTCTGGGTTTATAACTAGGGGCATTTTCTGCCTGCCTGAAGTGCATCATTTAGTGTTTCCTCTAGTGTAGGTCTATATGCGACACTAGACATAGTGCAGGTGATAAACAAAAAGCAGCTTTCATTTGCTTAAAATTTTTGTTCCCCTTTATTTTTCAAGAATGTTTTCACTAGGTATGGAATTCTAAGATGAAAGTTTTATTTCTTTCAGCCATGGCTTCCATCATTTTCCTGAGAGGTATAACTACCAGTCTTATAGGTACTTGTCTATACTTCTAAAACCATCTGCAGTTTTTAGCAGTTTTACTGTGATGTGCCATGCTTTGACATGTATGTGTGTGTGTGTGTTTACACACATACACTTACATGTATATGCTCATATATATGTTTCTGTTTGTGGCTACACACAAATATATATATGTATGTTTCTGCTTGTGGCTTTCACATATATATACACACATACATGTGGACACACACACATTTATACATATGCATGTAGACAGATACTCATATATATTTCTGCTTGTGGCTCAGGATAGTTCTTGAATTTGTGGCTTTATATCTGTCATTGATTTTGTAAACTTATCAACCATTCTGTCTTCAGATATTGCTTATATCCTTATTATTTTACTTCTTTTGGGATTCAAATTACATGCATGTGTAAGAGTGTAGGAGATCAAGCTGAACAATGAAAAATAGAAAGCATAGGAGAATGTGTTTCACATGTCTCTTATGTGCTTTGCTTTACTGTGTTATTTTTTTCTTTTTATGCTTCACTTTTGATTTTCTTAACTTAGTTTCTAGTTTCCTTAATCTTGTCAACTGTGTCTTGTTTTCTGTTAACCTATCTGTTGAATTCTTTTTTTTTTAAATTTTTGAGACAGAGTTTCACTCTGTTGCCAGGCTGGAGTGCAGTGGTACAGTCTTGGCTCACCGCAACATCCCCCTCCGGGGTTCAAGCGATTCTCCTGCCTCAGCCTCCCTAGTAGCTGGGACTACAGGTGTGCTCCACCATGCCCAGCTAATTTTTGTATTGTTAGTAGAGACGGGATTTCACCATGTTGGCCAGGATGCTCTCGATCTCTTGACCTCGTGATCTGCTCACCTCTGCCTCCCAGAATGCTGGGATTACAGGCATGAACTACTGCACCCAGCTGAGTTTTTATTGTGTTTAAGTTTCAGAATGTCTATTTGATTTTTTAAAAAATTGTTTCCAGTTCCCTGTGATAATTCTCCATCTTGCCTTTTTCTTCCTTGAACTCATCAGAGTTATTTTAATCACTGTTTCTGAATAACTTGATTAGACAGATCTCCTGTACATTTATTTCCATTTTATTCCCCTCTGGCTTTTGGTGAAATCTTGTTTTTTTGTAGGCTTAGCTATTTTGTTTGAATGTCTGAGATTTTATATGAGTATTTGAAATAATTATAATGGTAATTTGAGACTCTAGATAATGGTATCTTCCTCCAGAGAATATTTTCTCTTGCTTCTGGAAATTGGACAGATAGGGACTGATCACTTTAGTCAAACTAGGAATTAAAATGGCCTGAACCTGAGTTTCCACTCTTGTGAAGGCTGGACTGTCTCTTGTTATTACAAGGAGGGTATATCTCTTTAGGATCTCAGCCTAGGGTTTGGTATATTTACCACGGCCCGTTCTTGGTGGGTCCTGAGCTCAAATTTGTGTCTTTTTCTCTGTTAGGAGATTGCCAAAAGCTCAGCCCATCTTCTTAGGCTTCCAGCCACTATGTTTGGGAATGAAATATGCCTTGAAGGAAAAAAGCTGCCCAATGCTGGCCTTGCAATTTTTGCAGATCTTGGCCCCCTAAAATTTTGTCATAGTGCTGTTTTGATGCCTTCAAACAGATGTGTGTGTGTGTACATGTGTGCATGTATGTTATTTTCTCCAGCTTTTCTAATTGTTCTCAATAGGAAATGGGGCTAAGAAACCTCGGTAACACTGGTGGAAGCAGAGGGGCTGGGAACATTACCACAGCGCAGAGCGTAATGTCCTTAACGTGGGCAAAGGACCTGGTCATTATTAATAATTAAATGGCTGGACGTGCCGTTAACTCTTCTATGGCTCAGTCTTCATCTTTGAAATCACTGCATCCCTAGGACAAGTTTTCTTACCATCACAGTGTTGACAGTCTGGGCCAGATGGTTTTGTGTCGAGAGGGGCTGCCCTATTCATCGTGAGATATTATGTAAGCTGAGCATGGTGGCTCACACCTGTAATCCCAGTGTTTTGGGAGGTAGAGGTAGGCGGATCATCTGAGGTCAGGAGTTCAAGACCAGCCTGATGAACATGGCGAAACCCCATCTCTACTAAAAATACAAAAATTAGCCAGGTGTGGTGGTGCATGGCCTGTAATCCCAGCTACTTGGGGGCTGAGGCAGGAGAATCATTTGAACCCGGGAGGCGGAAGTTGCAGCGAGCCCAGATTGCACTGCTGTACTTCAGCCTGGGTGACAGAGCAAGACTCCGTATCAAACAAAACAAAAAGATGTTTTGTAACATACCTGACCTTTACCCACTAGATGCCAGCAGGACTCTGCCCCACAACTGTGGCCATTGAAAATGTCTCCAGACATTTATACCTGTCCCCCGGGGGTCAAAATCTCCCCTGGTTGAGAACTTGGGGTAATGTAAGTGGTGCTCCAGTAAGGGCCATTCAACATGACTCACTGTGTTGATGTCGTGTTTTCTAACGTTGACTTTCCTTTACCCCTTAGGGTTCGAAACTGCCAAGTCTTTTGCCCTCCATGGTGCACACGTCATCTTGGCCTGCAGGAACATGACCAGGGCAAGTGAGGCAGTGTCACGCATTTTAGAAGAATGGGTAAGCGCTTGACTGTTGTTTTTTTTAATTGTCAAATACACATGCCGGGCTAACCACGTGGAGATTTTAGTGCAGTGTGTAAAGTTTATTGCTCTTGGAATCATGTCTTTATTTTTAAAGTCATCCTCACTTGTTTGTTTTATGAATGAAAGCATGAGCAAGCCCATTATTATCCACACATTTGTTTATAGTTCATTGTCAGTGTCATCTGCTTTATTAATCAGGGGTTTGAGAATGTTTACTCATTTATTAAGAAAAATAAAACGTGGTGAACGCCCATGATTGCAACTAGGAGACTGTTACGCTTGTGGTTTTTAATATTAGAAAGAAGTAGGTTTTAACCCTATCTCTGATTTCTTACTTTTCTCTCTCTCCCTGTATAGAAGTTGATGTTGATACGTGTCTACGTGAATATTTGTTGAGGGCTTGCATTAGTCTTGGGACCAAGGATTTAGTATCAAATGAAACAGAATCCCTGCCCTCATAGGCTTACCGTCTAGGTAGGAAAAATAGATCATAATCAGATTTAATATTTCTCATAATGCCAATAAATAAAGAACAGTAAAGCAGGGGAAGGGAGGGTGAGTGACAGTGTGGGCATCATGGAGTCATCTGCAGGAAGCACTCCAAAGCTGTGACATTTGATCTGAGACCTGAAGGAAGTAGAGGTAAGCCATGCAAATGTCGAGAAGTCCTCTCTTAGCAGTGAGAACAGCATATGCAAAGGCTCAGTGGAGAATTCAAGGGTCCTCAGGGAAGCTGGTGTGGCTGGAGATGAATGGGCAGGGTAGGAGAGGTGCTGTTGGGGATGGGTATCTGGTACACTCTGAGAGAGTGGTGAGAAAGACATTAGAGGATTTGAGCTAGAGAGTGATGCGAGCTGTTTGATTTTTTAAACATCACTGGACTTCAGCATGAGTCTAGACTGCATTCATTCACTTTTCATTCATTCACATGTTCATGAAGTGCACCTGTCACAGGTGCTGGGGTCTTCTGTGGACAACAGACATTGCCACTGTCTTTGTAGAGCTTTCAGCCTATTGCGGAAGACCGAGTTAGTCAAAGAAACATAGATATGAATGTAAACTTGAAAAAACAGTGAGTGCTCCTACGAAACAGTGTTGATGCCAGGGAGTTGGGAGACATGGTTAAGCTAAGATCTCAAGAACGACCTGGGGAGGGTGGAGAAGGGTCAGATGGGGTAGGGGAATGGCAGGCACAGAGGCTCTGGAAGGATGAGGAGGAGAAGACAGAGACAGAGCAGCAGGTTTGGGAACAGAGCCTGCGGTGGGCTGGATATACACTGAGGAGGCCGTCTTCATTTTCTGAATGCTATGAATGATTTCTTGCCATTTGGAGAAATAGACCACGGTGTACTTAAGAAAATTTCTGGTATTCTGGACTGAAAAGTTATGAAAATAAAGAAAAGGAACATTTATTTCTGCTTTTTCAGTATATTGATGATGAAATATTTGGAATTCAGTATATTTGAAATAAGCCCTTGTCTTGAGCTCACTGGACTTCTTCTTTTGGGTAAAACTTAAAAAAAAAAAAAACAGAGACTTATTTTTTTTCTGATTATTTTAGTGTCTTTCTCACTAATGTTAAAAAGTAATAACCTCTATTAGGTGGGATAGTGGTAATCTTTAGAGATGTATTGAGAAGAGTACAAATAAGGATACGTGCATCTTATTTGAATCTGCATGCAGAATGGGAAGGTAGAAAATGAAATGGAAAAATCTTTCTTGGTCCTTCTCTTGAAAGATAAACATTATGAACTATTTCGTGTATTCCAGGAAAAGGTTATATATACCAGCAAAAACACTCACGTACTGTTCTGTGCTTGGTTTTTTTAAACTGAGTAGTACAGGAGATCTCTTATTAGTGCATATAGATCTACTTCATTGTTTTGACTGCTGCGTAATATTCTATCATGTGCTTATGCTATAACCAGTCTTCCCTTTGGTGGCCATTTAGGTCATTTGCATTGTTTTGCTATTTGTTATTCCAAGCAATGGTGTTTTACCGTTCTCTTTTGCATCAGTCATTCTTACAATTTCATGTGATACTGGGTCTAAACTATGCTGCTGTGAACACTCTTTATGTACACTTTTGTGAGTACACGCCTAGGGCAGAATCTTAGCAGTGTACTCCTTGATTCAAAGGGCATGTGCGTTGTAAATTTTGGTAACAGTTCTCGAGTCATTTTCTTTTTCTTTTTTTTTGAGAGGGAGTCTCGCTCTTCCGCCAGGCTAGTTGCAGTGGTGCCATCTTGGCTCACTGCAGACTCCGCCTACGAGGCTCAAGCAATTCTCCTGCCTTATCGTCCTGAGTAGCTGGGACTACAGGCGTGTGCCATCATGGCTAGCTATTTGTTGTATTTTTAGTAGAGACGGGGTTTCACCATGTTGGCCAGGCTGGTCTTGAACTTGTGACCTTATGATCCACCTGCCTCGGCCTCCCAAAATGCTGGGATTACAGGTGTGAGCCACTGCACCAGGCCTCAGAGTCACTTTCTTATCTTGTTGCTCCAATTTCCATTCCCACTGTCAGTGTAGGTACATAACTGTTGAGGGCTTGTAGCATTTTTGGGACTAGCAGAAGAGCATGTCAAAATTGTAAAACTCTGCCCATTTGATGTAATATTTTAAACTAGAGAAGTATAATTCCAGGAACCATAGTAACAATATAGTAGTAACCTTATTGTACAATGATATTCGTGTTTAAACCAGTCTTGAAAGATAATGCTATAGCACAACTATTTTTGCCTTATTAAATGTATCCTCTTCTTTTCTGAGAACATAATATATATGGTAACGTGTTCATCTATTTTAATTATTGTTTGATGCTTAGAGGCAGAAATTCCTGGATTTGCCTCAATCAATGATGGGACCTTGGGTAAGCCTCTGGATCTATATGGAGCCTTTTTTCCTCATCTTTAAGGAAAAAGGTCGGATGAGATGATCTCAAAGACTCACTGTTCAGTCTTTCTTATATTTTGAGTCATAATTAGGTCTCTGTGAGTCAATTTAAGGTGACAGAATTTATTGTTGTGTAGTTTTACTCTAACATATAGTATCTTGAGGTAGACCAGTGATCCCCAAATAAGAATTATCCAAAATCATTCACCTTCAGGGACACGGGAAAATGAAACTGGAACAGAAATGAAACTAATACATGTGTCTTTGAAGGTTTAAAATTAGATTTGATAGGTTGTGGGCTGAAGAAATTCAACCTGTTCATAATCTCACATGTGTTCATTTATTCTCTGTGTACTGTGTTCCTTATTTCTCCAAGATTATGATTATGGAAACTCAAATTTAGCACCAGAAGCCATCATTACCGTTTCATTCCATTGCACCATTCATACCCTGCAGAGAGGGTGTAAAGTTGTAAGGCCTCCTTGCTTGGGTGACCTATGGTAGGCTTGGTCTCTATGTCATCCCCCAACCCCCTGACCCTTGATAATTGCTGGTGTGCTTCCCTTCAGGCCTTTCCTTACCTCATGTCTCTATGCAAGGATTTCATCTGGCATATCGCTAAATATTACCTTCTCGTGTTTTTCATGGTCAATTTGATAGACTCCAGTTTTTCAAGCTGCTGGTGAGCTTGAGCACATCCATACATTATCTATGATGATTCACATCAGTGTCGGGGCCGGGAAGGTACTGCAGCATATTGGTGCCTCACAGGAGTTTCTCAAAATGATCCAGAGTTTTTTGTTGCAGCAAAGGCTCTTTCAGAAGTCTTTGGGCCATTTGGCTCAGCGGAGGCTCTTACGTGCCAAGGCCCCTTGGGCATTTCTAGCTCTGCTTCCAGAGATAAGAGTTCATTCCTGCTTCCCAACTTGTTCTTCCCTACCCATTCTTTCTCTTCCTGCCTTCGCTACACATTCCAGGATCGCCATGTTCTAGAACATTCATGTCTGCCTCTTAGCCAGTGGAATGCTATTCTCACATCCACAACGGGACAGCTAACAGCCTCCGTTTATCATTTCCCTGTCATATGCTGTGCCATGGGCCAGGTACTTATGTTTGTCATCCAGGAGGATGCAAAAGCCTGGTGCTTTTTTTTTTTTTCCTGGCATTTTACAAAAGAGCCAAGGGATGCCTCAGAAGGGTGAAGAAACTCACCTGAGTTGCACAGCTGATGAGCTCAGAGTCAGGCTCCTTGCTCAGTCCATCTGGCTTCCAAACTCCAAGTCTGTCAGCTCCACCCATGGCCCATCTTTTCTACCGTGTTTAATATCAATATTCATACTTTGCATATTTTGCTTTTAAATTCTCTGGCTGTGGTTTGAGTGATGAATTTCAGGATCCATCCTATTTCTTAGAGGAAGCCACTGTGATCTACCCATTCGTCCCTTTGTATTCAAGATATCCTTTCTAGAGCTCTCAAATTACTTGTGGGGAGATGCAGCTATTTAATAAAATATAACTTAAGTGAAAACACGTTCCATATAGAAGTATATTAAGAACCTATATGTAATTACTACTACTCCTAATTATTTCATGGGAAAATGCCCTCCTGCTGAGATGTTTTAGTTGCTCCAAAGTTAAAAGTAAGAGAAGAAATGGAAACAATTAAAATAGGATACTATGGACAGTACAGAAGTAAACCACCATCTTAAAAGGCCAATCCATCTAGCATAATTAAAAAAAGAGGGAGGAGGGGGAGGCGCATCAGCCCCTAATCGTATTTAAATAAAGAAAATGGGCCAGTGGGGTATGTTCCTATGTTGTGGAACCGTGCACAGATGTCATCTACCTCATTCACATCCTTAGGTGAATTATACACTGGTGCCCTCAGCTCTTAAGACAAGCACCTACTGTTTTCCTGTGTATTCCAAGAGGCCAGTGTTGCTGGCGGAATAAGATGTTTTCTTGTTTTCGAGATGGAGTGGACCCTCTTTTATTTAGCAGCAGTGTCTACATTTAGGATTCCATGTGAGTTCTCTAAATCTGGGACAACGACAGGCGTATCTGAGTTCTGCATTTCCGTGGTTTATTCTTTCCTTTACTCAGTATCTATTGAAGTAGGGCCTCTGTTGCTTTATTTCTCGGGATCTGTGTATCCCACTCCCGGTCTTGAGATCTGAGGATCTCTGAGGGGCACTGCATGTAAAGAACAAGAGCTTATTCGGTATCCAAACACACTTCATGAACAGCCACAGCAAGACCTCGACATTCCAGTGTCGTGCTCTTGAAAGACCCCAGTGGGACTCCCAGTTCCTCCTTCTTCTGTTTCTGTTAGATTTCTAAATTTTAGCTTTGAAATTTTAGATCTCCAGAACTTGGGATCTAGAACTTCTGGTCCTGTGGAAGAAGGAGGTAGGATGGAGTGGGGGCAGATGGGCCGAATAGCATCCATCTCCTTTCATTGTTTGCAGGAAGAGAAGGGATGAGGCTGAGATTGGGAGAGAGGGGAGGGATTGCTGCGAGTAACCAATGTGCCTCATGCATGTCAGGCCCTCACTAGGTCTGTTTAGGATGTAAAAAGCAAAACAGGGAGTGCAGAATAGCTTCTGTTGGAGACTGGCCATTAGTATAGCGTGGGGAACTTGAGATGGCCAACAGGTTGGGCAGAAGGGACTGGCATGGGAAGAGGGGCAGGTGGCCCTCCTTTGGAGTTACGGTTTGACTTACCCTTGACTTCCCAGAATGTGTCTTGAATCCATTCCCCTCTCATACAGGAGGAATGTCCCAAGTATGTTTGTGACAACTGAATATGTCTCCAGACATTGCCAGATGTCTCCTGGGGGTACAAATCATCCCCAGTTTATAACCATGGTACTAAAACATGCTGTATGATAGTGGCAAAGATTAGAATCAGATACATCTTAAGAGCTTGGGCCAGTTTCTTCACTTCTTTAAATCTCAGTTTCTTCATTTTTGAAATGCACATCATAATATCTACATTGAGAGATACAGGTGGTTGTATTAAACACAATCACTCTGTGGATATAGAGTCTTAACCATTGTGGGATAAATTAAGTGCTCAATTAAATGTTAGCTGCTGCTGTTAATGACAACAACAATAATAGTTTCTTCACACATGAAAGTGCAAATTGATGCTTACTTTTCTTCTTTTCTTTTTTCTTTCTTTCTTTTTTTTTTTTTTTGTGTGTGTGAGATGGCATCTTGCTTTGTTGCCCAGGCTGGGGTGCAGTGGCACAGTCTCAGCTCGCTGCAACCTCCTGGGTTCAAGTGATTCTTTTGGCTCAGCCTCCCAAGTAGCTGGGCCTATAGGTGCATGCCACGATGCCTGGCTAATATTTATGTTTTTAGTAGAGACAGGGTTTTACCATATTGGCCAGGCTGGTCTCGAACTCCTGGCCTCGTGATCTGACCGCCTCGACCTCCCAAAGTGCTGGGATTACAGGCATGAGCCACCGAGCCTGGCCAGTGCTTACTTTTCTTAACCTGTCCAACTGGCTGAAAGAGGAGCTCTACGTCGGATGTTTATCAGCATGATTCCAATGGAGTCGCAATGAATCCTTTTTCTGTCTTCATATGTCAGGACTCCTACATTTTAATAGATGTGTATTTAGTTTGTTGATGAGTATTTTCCAGTGTAGCTCATATTAGCACTCAACTGTCATTTGAAAAGCCATCTTAATTATTTATGTGATTGCTTTTTCTTTTGTATTTACAAAGAAATACACTTTGCATATATTTAGGAAAGATGATTAAGGGATTAGTCATCAGGAACAGCAAGCAATGGTTTATATCAAAATGGTTATTGAGAAAGCAGAGAGATGAGGGGTAAAAGATTTATTAGCCAGAGGTAATGGAATGTGCATGTCTTAGGGATAGAGCGCATGCTCAGTTGATTGCGACCACATAGTTTGATGCTGAAGTGCTGTCATGATTCACGTTTTCAATAGAGTTGATACCAGGTCTATTTATTCTGTGGGAGTGAAGCCATAGGGATGGTACTGACAGCATGATGTGATTGCAGACTCATTGATAAGCATCGGAAATAATGACTTTAACGCTGTTTTCAGATATGGAGCACTCAGTACCAACCATTGTATTAGGCACATAGGCGCCACACTTTGCTGTGTTTTTAATAGATATTGATGCCTGTGTTTTCATTTAGTTCTTGTTTTCGCTTGCCCTGCTTCGAAACTGCCACACCCTGTGTTTCATAGCATATTAAGGAAAGATGGGCTAGGATGCTGAGGAATACATTGCTTGCTTTTATTTATTTTTTTTGAGATGGAGTATCGTGCTTGTGGCCCAGGCTGGAGTGCAGTGGTGCAGTCTTGGCTCATTGTAACCTCTGCCTCCCAGGTTCAAGCAATTCTCCTGCTTCAGCCTCCTGAGTAGCTGGGATGACAGACACCTGCCACCTTGCCCGGCTGATTTTTGTATTTAGTAGAGATGGGGGTTTCACCATCTTGGACAGGATGGTCTCAAACTTCTGATCTCATGATTCACCCAACTTGGCCTCCCAAAGTGCTGGGATTACAGGCATGAGCCACCGTGCCCAGCCAAATTGCATGCACTTTTAAAGACCTCTACAAAATTCCAGCCACTTTTAGACTCCTTCAGATTCACTCAGTGACTTTATGAGCTGGTATAGCTTCACTGTTTGTGGGAATTCCCTGCAATCTCCTTTGACACTGAAAGCTTAAGTCCCATGATTTGCCTTTGTAGATGGAAGGCCCTAGCCTTCTTTTATGGTATATGCACTGGGCAGAGGCGTGCAGTATATGGGGCGGGTAATATACCAGGCTCATGCCTGTCTAAGCTGGTGACTTGGCTTGGAAAAGATGATCGTTCTTTCACGCATCACAAGTCACAGGGCTCATCCCGATTGTTTTGAATGATCTTTAGCTAAACAAAAAGAGAAAAACTATTAATATTATTAATAGTTGTAGATTATTGGGAAGAGTTCATCCTAAATCATCCACTAGATTTGTTCCTCATTTCTTTGCTTTACAGATTGTTTTTCTGTATAGTATTGGATTTTCAATAAATAAAGTATGATATAAACAAGTCTGCAAACCAGCAAGAACTATATAAACCACTTGCTCAAATCGATAAGTGCATACTCACAAAGGAAGGTGAAGTTCTGAGGTTCTTCCTTGGGGCGTTTACAAAATGTCATATTAATGTCACCCGCAGATGGGGTTGGATATTCATATTTGTCTTTGTACTAGGAACTGTGCTTAGCATTTCACAGTGAAGTATTTATGTTCTTCGTAAAACCCATTGTGCAGATGTGACAGTTTAGAGGCTGGGCTTGCCCAAGCTCACACAGCTGGGAGATTGGGGTTGGATCCAGGATTTGAAGCTGGTGTGTGGGTGATGCTGGAAGATTACCCTGTTTCAAGGACTTAGCGAAGTATTATATTCAATTATTTGCATGTATTTGTATGAATATTTCTGGGTTTCTAATATGAGGGTACCTAAAAAGTACATCCCCTGGGCTTCTTGTAATCTGATAGAGTTGATGAACATCAGCCAAGGAAACTCTTTCCTTCCCCTTCGATTCTAGAATTCCCTTCCTTCCTTCCTTCCTTCCCCTTTCTCTCTCTTTGTCTCTCTTTCTCTTTCTTTCTTTCTTTTTCTTTTCTCTCTTTCTCCTCTTCTCCTCTCTTTTCCTCTCCTCTCCTCCTCTCCCTCTCTCTCTCTCTTCTCTTCTCTTCTCTCTCCCTCCCTTTCTTTCTCTCTCTCTCTCTCTCTCTGTTTCTTTCTTGCTCTCGCTCCCTCACCCAGGCTGCGGTGCAGTGGCATGATCTGGGCTCACTGCAACCTCCACCTCCTGGGTTCAAGCGATTCTTCTGCCTCAGCCTCCTGAGTAGTTGGGACTACAAGCACGCACCATCATGCCTGGCTAATTTTTTGTATTTTTAGTAGAGATGGGTTTTCACCATGTTAGCCAGGATGGTCTCGATCTCCTGACCTTGTGACCCGTCTGCCTCAGCCTCCCAAAGTGCTGGGATTACAGACGTGAGCCACCGCGCCTGGCCTCCAGTCTTCTTTGCAAGTGGCATAGAGTGTATTTACTGTTCTACTTCAGTAGCCTACTTGACCTTTCTTGTCACAGGCTCAGGGAAGTTTCTTTATCAGATAATAAATTATTCATCCCCCTCATAGACATAATCGGTTGCTAAAATATTCTGAGTTTCCTCTGTCTCCAGAATACCTAAAACTTGTGCTTGGTAATTTTGCTCTAAGTTTTCCATTTCATTTCTCATTCTGAAAATTTTGCACTGATTTAATCTTGACTGTTCATTGTTCTTTGATTACAGTCTTTGTATCTTCTTTCTTTCTTTCTTTTTTTTTTTTTCCTGGCCACTGCTCACAGTCTTGAACTGAATCTTTCAAACTTTATATCCATTGTAACCTTTGTATAATGAGGGCTGTGATTAACCGCAGAGTTTTAAAGAGTGAAAGTCAAGCATAGGTGGCTGGCTCTGAACCATCACTCCCAATCATGTGAAACCCAAAGCAGATGCATCCTTTCATTAATGTGGGGTCCCCTGAGTTCTTATTAAGCAAATTTGACATAGTTTGAAGAGACGGATTTCATCTTCAGACGGTGCTCAGCCAATGGCTGAAAGCCCTGCTTTTGGCCACTCGGCATTTAGGCTCCATTATTTAAGAGGGAAAAAATAGGCCTGAGACTGTTTTTCACATTTATTACAGGGCACTTAGAGAATCTCAGACTAGCAGGTGTTAGATTAAACAGAGAGGAGAAAGGGTCCATGCGCCGATGAAACTTCCCTATGCGAGGACAGATAGAGAAACAGCTGTAGATGGAACAGCCAGTCTCAGGCTGGGGCAGCACACCCTGCAATAGGTTAAGTCTTATTTTAGACAAATATTTAAAATATAGTTATTTTTTTAAAAAAATTTTTGAAATGAAGTTTTGCTCTTGTTGCCCAGGCTGGAGTGCTATGGCACAATCTTGGCTCACTGCAACATCTGCCTCCTAGGTTCAAGCAGTTCTGCCTTAGCCTCCCGAGTAGCCAGGATTACAGGCATGCGCCACCACGCCCGGCTAATTTTGTATTTTTAGCAGAGACGGGGTTTCTCCATGTTGGCCAGGCTGGTCTCGAACTCCCGACTTCAGGTGATCTGCCCGCCTCAGCTTCCCAAAGTGCTGGGATTACAAGCATGAGCCACTGCACCCAGCCTAATACTTAGGCAGATGCAGCCCAGTGGAAGAGAGGTAGCCCAACTTTGGAGTCATACAGATGTGGGTTTAAATCCCAGTGCGAATACTAACTCACTGGGTGTCCCTGTGCATATTTGGTCATCTCATTCTCTTTTTTTGAGATAGGGTCTTGCTCTGCCACCCAGGTTGGTGTTCAGTGGCAAAATCGTGGCTCACTGCAGCCTTGACCTTCTGGACTCAAGTGATCCTCCTGTCTCAGCCTTCTGAGTAGCTGGGACTACAGGCTCATGCCACCACACCTGGCTAATTTTTTTTTTTTAATGTAGAGGAGGGGCTTCACCACATTGCCCAGGCTGGTCTCCAATTCCTCTGCTCAGGCGATCCTCCTGCCTGGGTGTCCTAAAGTGTTGGCATTCCAGGCATGAGTCAATGTGCCTGGCCTCAGTCATCTCTTTGAACCTTGCTGATTTACCTGCAGATGCTAATATGACTCTCAGGGTCATCCTGAGGATGAAGTGAAATGACACATATACTCTTCTGCACTGATTCTGGGCACACAGTAAAGATTGAGTGAATGGTCGCTGCAGGGGAGGCTAACTTGTCAGATACAGATCCCTAAAATATGTGAATACACACATAAATCTTGTCGGAAAACAATGTTTCTTTTTGTCTTAGTTCATCCCAATGGACAAAAATTTGTTGTAAAAATTTTGATGTAACAAAAATATCATAGAATGAGTGGCTTAAATATTTATTCCTCATAGTTCTAGAGGCTAGAAGTCCGAGACGAGGGGTCCAACCTTGAGTTCTTAGTGAGGTCCCTCTAACTGGTTTACAAGCAGCCCTTTTCTTGTTGTGTCCTCATATGGTGGAGAGCTGAGAGGAAGAGAGAGAGAGAGAGAGAGAGACAGACAGACAGACAGACAGACAGACAGACAGGGCACACTGTCTCATGCGTCTTGTAAGGGCACTCATCCCTTCACGAGGGTTCCACTCTCATCTAATCACCTCACAAAGGCCCCGTCTCCAACTACCATCACCTAGGCGATCAGGGTTTCACCATAAGAATTTTGGAGGGATACTGTATTAGTTCATTTTCATGCTTCTGATAAAGACACACTTGAAAGTGGGAAGAAAAAGAGGTTTAATCGGGCTTACAGTTCCACATGGCTGGGGAGGCCTCAGAATGATGGTGGGAGGTGAAAGGCACTTCTTACAAGGTGGCAGCAAGAGAAAAATGAGGAAAAAGCAAAAGCGGAAACCCATGATAAACCCATCAGATCTGTTGAAACTTATTCACTATCACGAGAATAGCATGGGAAAGACCAGCCCCCGTGGTTCAATTACCTTCTCCTGGGTCCCTCCCATAACACGTGGGAATTCTGGGAGACACAATTCAAGCTGAGATTTCGGTAGAGACACAGCCAAACCATATCAGATGCAAACATTCAATTCATAGCATTCTACCCCAGCCCTCCAGAATTCGTGTTCTTCTGACATGCCAAATACATTGATTCCATCCAAATAGCCTCAAAATCTTAACTCATTCCTGGATCAGCTGTTAAGTCTATGTCTTTTAAATCTTTTCTAATGATCAAAGCACTGGGAAGCAGCCACTTTGCTCTTCAGCTTCCCACCAGTGTGTCAATTAATAAGGTGACTAAGGTTATTAACTATCAAGATATGCTGTGCTAAGGAGCAGGGGGCCTCTTCCATCCTTAGAGGGCAGAAAGGTGCCTGTCATGTCTTCATTGCCAATGCCCTGGTATGGAGCTAGCTGGCTTTTCACAGGGGCTGGGGTTACTGCTGGAGAGACGTAGAGCTGGCAGAGCCTACCCTGTGTTCCTAGGAGGGTTCATCTGGAACTAGTCCCTGACCCTGAGGAGGAAGATATAGGTATACCCAAGGTTCTGAAGACCCCATGAAAGGAAGCCTTAGAAGTGGCCATGATTGTTTTAAAAATCTGTCCACAAATTGTTTGATAATTGTTCTTCAAGAAGTAGAGGCTAATTCTCCTCCCTTGGCTTGTGGGCTATACTTGATGACTCACTCTCCATGAATAGAATTTGGCAGAAATGGTGGAGTATGACTCGTGAGGTAAGTCCTAAAGGCTTTGCAGCTTCCCCTTGCTTGCTCTCTTGGATCACTCACCAGCCGCCATGTTGTGAGGAGACTCAAGAAGGCCTGAGGAGAGGCCCATGCAACAAAGGGATTGAGGCCGCCAGCCATGTGCATGATCCGCCATGGAATCCTCCAGCCCAGTCAAGCCCTGGCTGATTCATGTCATGAGAGATCCTGAGTCAGAACCACCCAGCAACTAAGCCACTTCTGAATTTGGCCCACAAAATTTGGTGAGATGCCAAATGTTTATTGTTTTAGGCCACTATGCTCTGGGGAAATTTATGATACAGTGATAGGTAACTATCACAGGATCCATGGCCTTAAGTGACAGGTAACTATCACAGGATCCATGGCCTTAAGGGGAGAAGTGTAACATCTGACCATGCTGTGGACGGCATGGTGACCTCCATGAACCGGAGGTACGCAATCAGTCAACCCCTCCAGCACCTGCTTCACTTTAAGACATTCTCTATTTATTCCTTATTTCTGCCCCAATTGATAAGGCCGTTGGAGTTTGTAACCTCATGACTCTACACCCTGTGACCCTCTCCCAGGTTGCAAACCTACGATCCCCTCCCAGCTTGCAAAAAACTGCCCTAAACTTAACTTTTGTAACTTTCTACTGCCTTCCCCACAACCTATAAAACCAACTCCTATCCCACCGCCCTTCCCTGACGCCCTTTTCGGCCTTAGCCCACCTCCTGCACCTAGGTGAATAAACGGCCATGTTGCTCACACAAAGCCTCTTTACAGGTCTCTTCATTAATGGGCACGCATTTTAACAAGAAGGACCTTTGAGAGAGACTGGACAGTCTAAGGACAAGACGTGTGTACTTACCCAGTAAACTCCACTGCATGCAAGGAACCTTGAGTTCCCAGGATTGCATCTGCCTCCCAGGTCACCTTGTCTGACCTTTCTCCAACACTTTTACAACATCCCTGATCAGGAATCACCGCACTTTGGCATCAGCTCCTCTCTCCCCACGCAGCCCATCCCATTTCTGCACACCCCTTAATTAGAAAGTTCTCCCTCATATTGAAGGCAGAATATTCTTCCGAGCATCTTCTAGGCACTGGCCCTGGTTCTGCCCTCCAAGTTCTGCTGGCTGCTTACTCATGAGAACCCAGCTAAAACTCTCATCTCTCAAATTGAACCCAGCTAAAACTCTCATCTCTCAAATTCCCTAAATAATAAATCCAAAGTTATTGAAGATATTGGGTTACTAAAAGTTGGCAGTGAGACTGTCCTCTCTCATTTCTTTGTAACCCCGTCCTTCTTTTTATTATTGAAGCTTGGGATGCACTTGGTAAGGCTACGCAGCTGGGGAGTGTGCAGACTCGGGAGCCGAGACCCGCCTTGCCTTCCGTGGAGTTAATGAATCAGCATGAATGAAGAGTACAGTCTTCTTTTAAATGACAGAGGAACAGTGCACTTATTTACTGACAGTTCTCAGATTCTAATTGTTCCGACTACTGTGCGTCCTGTAAACCGGGTAGCTTGGAGAAACTTCAATGCATCTTTGTAATGGCTTTGTTGTTGTTTATTGAGGGGGACTAATTAACTTTGATTATTGCACTAATATTATGGCACTTTGACAGCCCTTCAGATTTATGACTCTGGGAAAATAAACAAATGAAATGCAGGTGCTGGAGCAGAAAGAATAAGTTATTACTGAACTTTAATTACTTGGAATGCGTAGCCAGGAGAGAATTAGTTGATGAATTACAGGATGCTTGAAATCTGCATCAAACTGTAAGCAATAAGATGACAAAAATAAAAAGGAAGGGGCAGGAAGGGGGCTTTTTATTTTTTATTTTGGAGACGGAGTATTGCTCTGTCACCACGCTGGAGTGCAGTGGTGCGATCTTGGCTTACTGCAACCTCCACCTCCTGGGTTCAAGTGATTCTCCTGCCTCAGCCTCCTGAGTAGCTGGGACTATAGGCATGCGCTGCCATGCCCAGCTAATTTTTGTATTTTTTTAGTAGACATGTGCTTTCAGTATGTTGGCCAGTCTGATCTGC